>PVLC010003597.1:77067-95292 GCA_004027655.1 Graphiurus murinus | reverse complement strand
TCCTTCCTTCCTTCCTTCCTTCCTTCCTTTCTCTTGCCTGTCTGTCTGCCTGCCTGACTGACTGACTTTCCTTCCTTTTTTGTTTTTGTACTGGGAATTGAACCCAGGGGCATTCTACCTCCAAGGCACACTCCTGCCTTACTTTTAATTTTGAAACAGGGTCTCACTAAGTTGCTGAAGGCCTTGCTAAGTGGCTGAGACTGGCCTCGAACCTGTGGTCCTTCTGAGATTACAGGTGTGTACATTACCACCGCTGGTTCACATATTCCATTTGAAGAACCTTCTGTATTGTCGCTCCCCAACTATACCCTCAGTGTCCTGCTGGGATGGACTAGGTGAGGAGGATGAGTGCTATGTGTGGAGGTTTGATAAGATGCTTTTCAAAATTTCCTACTTACAGCTTGGGATTCAGCTTTTTTGGATTTACTCAGATGAGTACACTTGTCAATCTGCCATGTACTGCTCTTGTACTCTTAGTTCTGGTGTGTGCATGCCTTTTTTAAAACCTCTTTTTCTGTCATTTTAGTGAGGTTTGAAGAGGCGAGAAAGGAAAGGAAAAAGTATGCATAGCTGTGGGGGAAGGGGTGGGTGTAAACTTGCCATTCCTAATTAGTACCTTCTGCTTAAGTGCTTTGGGTTTCAGCTTCCTGATTAGTAAAATCAACATAATAATACTTATCTTTTGGGATTGATAAAAAGATTCAAATATATTTAATCAAATAAGTGAGCACAGAATACTTGGAATGACACCTTGTATGCAGTAAGTTAGTGGTTATTAATGCAGCTTAATATGGTAATTTAAGAAGAGACACATACTCAAATTAGCTTGTTAAAAATATGTTCAAAGGAAAGATACAGAAAAGAATTTTGTGTGTGTGTGGTACTGGGAATTGAACCCAGAAGCAGTCTACCTTCGAGTTATACCCCCAGCCAGACCTTATTTATTTGGAAACAGAGTCTCACTAGGTTGACGAGAGTCTCACTACTTGCTGAAGCTGGTCTCGAACATGTGATCCTCCTGTCTACGCCTCCTAAGTACTAGGATTACAAGAGTGTGCCACCACACCTGACTTCAGAGAAGAATTTTGAAATCCAGTTGGAGGCAAAATGGTGTAATCTCTTTGCAAAAGGAAATGCCTCCAGCAGGTGTTTTTCTCTTTTCTCCCACTCTCCCTGAACACAAGCTTGTCTAGTTTCTTGCCTGTTTCTTTTAGTGAATCTCTTTCATTCACTTGTTTCTCTCTCCAGACTGGTTTGCTCTATGTATTTAATGTGCTGACAGTGTCCTCACACTCCAGCACAGGCCCTTAACTGCTGACTCCTTTTCTGCCTCTCAATTCCATCTTCTCAGGCAAGATTGGCAGATTGGCCTTGCTTGGCAGAGTCCTCCCCTTCATTCAGGCAGTCTCTTGCAGGCAATAGGCTGAGGGTGCCACAAAGTGATGGGGACCTCTAGTGCACACAAAGTTCTGATCATAATAGGATCTTCAGAGAAAAGGAAAAGATTTTAGTAATATGAATGAGATTTACAAAGTTAATTACACATATATACTTACTAAATTTCTCTTTCCTCTCTCTTGCTTGTTCAGAGAATTAAATGAGAAAATGTAAAGTATTTAGCATAGTTTATGACCATAGTAAATTCAATAAATCTTTTCTGTCATTATAGTAAAATACATAGAAAAAATGCTAGAAGGTAGCTCACTAAAATTGTAGTTGTGGTTTTTCTCCATGTAGTTATGGGTGATTTACATTTTCTTATTTATACTTGTTAGGACTTTCTAATTTTTTTAAAAAAACAAACGTGCATTTATCATATAATCAGAAATTGTACAAAACTGTTGATACAAAAAAGAAATGAATATGTGAAATTAAAATGATTTTCTTTAATCGTCGAACTACTTTATTCTCTTTATTTGACAGCTCGAATTTTTTCTATCTATTGCTTTCTTTTGGATGTTTAATATATTTCCCATTTTCTTTTGTTATGGTAAGATGAAGAACTTGAGGGTGCATGGATTTATGATGCATGGGAGAATTTGAAAAGTTTGATTTTTCAGCCATACATACCTCTATAGGTTCTAAGTTGATAAAACTTAGAAAAAGCACTCAGAAAGAAGAGTTGCAATACATGAAAAACAACGCCTGAGATCTTCACTTTAATGTTTATTTAAAAATATTACAGAATTAATACATTAATGTATTTAATGAATCATTGTTATATTTTTCTCTGGTGCCCTGGTAGCTTACAATCATCCTAAATGTTATTTTCCATTTTTAAGACAACCTGCCTTGTTTATCTGATTCCAGAGCATAATTGAAAACTCAGATTCTCACAGCTAGAAAGGCAGATTAAATGTCATCTATTTCAAAATGGGAAATTTTCAGATAAAAAAATGCAAGCCAGCTGTTTTCTGTCTTGGGGGTAATAAAACTGGTAATAAGTAATGCTGTCAGATATAAAACCAGAGTTTAACCTGATAGCCTTTCTGCAGTAAGACTCTCCTACTTCCCTGTGTTTTTTTCATAATAAATTTCCAGGTCATTACCTGCATTGCTAGATTAGATTGCTCTGAGAAGTGCCTGTGAAGTCATAGGTGATCTCTCTGACTGTGGTGGACTGTATACGTTGAGTCTCAATTTGAAGATGCATTACCAAGCAAGTAGTTCAGCATCTTAATTGAGAAAAGGACAGACCAGATTAGATAATTCAGGGTATATCTACTTATACAAATTTGTTTCTTTTAGGGGAAAAAAACAACCAAAGAAATCCCTACATTGCAGCAAATTGCTTTGCTTTTGTAAAATTGACAGTATGACTCATAACTCATATTTCCTTTTGTGTTGGGCAGTCTAGGAAGCTCAGAACCAAATCAAGAGTAATTTCTAGCAAGAGTCCTTCAGCATTGTTTTTTGTAATTGTATTACTGTCTGTATTCTTTTCCTACCTTGTTTTCCCTCTAAATCAATTTCTTTAACTACAGTTTTTTTAATTGACATTGTTTCATAAATCATCTCTAACTTTGTTTGCACTATAGAAACAAAAGAAAAACAATTTTTTCAAGAAACAAACTTTTCTTGAAATCAGACATTGCATAAACAAAAAGTGAAACAATTTTTATATGTGGTATTCAGTATGGCTGCTTTTCTTATACTACTTTTTTAAAAACCTGTTGTTTTGCATTGAGAGACAAGTTTACTCACATGCCTTAGTCAATGTCCATTGTAGAAAGGCTCTATATTAACTACTGTGAAGTTATGAAAAATAAAATGGAATAGTTTTAAGACTTAGTTCCTTTGCTGCATAAATCAGCATGTCCTTGAATCTCATTTGGGTTCAATGTTATCCATAAAGCATTTCTTCTTGTAGTCTGTGACAGTTATTTATAATTTGAAATAGAATATAAATAGGTATTGTTTCATGGTCCTGAAAGTATTTCCATATAATTTTAAGGAGTCCTCAAGATAGTCCTGCCAGCTTCATGCTGTTGGTCCTACTTCAAATGTATGGAAACTAAATTCCACAGAGGTCATGACCTGAAGGCTACACAGTAGACAAATGGCAGGGACTGAGCTGAAATGTCTTGTCACGTTCAGTGCAGGGAATTCCTAATTGTCAACCATGACAGCTTCTAAGCTTCTAAAAATCAATACCATCTTCTTCTCAGATCGATATAGCGCTTCTTATGAAGCTGATCTCATCCTGTTCTGTCCCTTATTACCATCAAATATCAATAGCTGAGAGAGAATGGAGGGAGGCCCACAGACCCACCTATGACTACCAGCATTCCCACATTGTATTTATTGCCCCCTCTTCAGATTTTAAGGCCTGGACTTTCTCAAAGTCTTCTCTACCCTGTATATTTAAAACCTGTAGAGGTGATTTCAGTTGTTTAAAGAGAAGCTTTTCAGAAAATTCCCTCAACACATCAATTATGATATAGTTTTCACATGAGTTTAAAGAACATAATTTCTTTAAAATAGGTAGATTTAGAGCTAAATAAAAATGCAAAGTGCCTACATTCAGAAATGTTAATAGTGATTTTTTTCCTTTGAATTAGAGTTCTAAAAGTGAGATAAAATGTCTTTTTATACTTTTGAATTTTCTTTTTTCCTCCTCCATTTCCTCCTCCTCCTCATCTTTCGTGGTACTGGGGATTGAACCTAGGGGTGCTCTACCTCTGAGCTATACACGCAGCCCCTTTTATTTTTTGTTTTGAAACAGGGTCTCACTAGGTTGCTTACAGCCTTGCTACACTGCTGAGGCTGTCCTTGAACCTGTGAACCTCCTTCTCAGCCTCCCAAGTACTGGGATTACAAGAGTGAGCCACCACACCTGACTTGCTTTTGAATTTCTAAGTCTAACATCTTAAACATACCTAATTGAACTCTTGAATTCCTCCCATCCACCATACCAAGCAGATATGTGCCACCCTAGGCTTCCATAAATCATCAGTGGCTACTCCATTTTCCTTTTGTTCATGCCCAGAGCTTAGGAGTCATTCTGGCTCTCTCTCTCTTTTCCTCATACATTGCAGCAAAATATACCTGGAATTGGAGTCTTGATGACCTCTGCTATCACCTTTGCCTCTCCCTAGATCTTACAGGTCAGTTCTCTGTGCAGCAGCTGGATAGTCCTTCAGTCACAATTCAGACCTCACTCTGCTCTTCTCCATGGGTGCTTCAAGTCTTTTCCCTGACTTACCTCTCCATCTTTCTCATTCCCTCTCTACCTCCACTCCTCAGGCCACAGTGGCCTTCTTGTTTGCCTTTGAAATGACCAGGCTGGCTCCCACCTCAAGCAAGACCTTTGCTGTGTCAGTTCTTCCACCTGTTGCACACTTCCCCAGGGTCTTTGTAGCATCTACTCCCTCATATCATTCCTGTCTCACTGCCAAATCGTCACAGAGATCCTCCTCACTCTTCCTAATGCATGGCTCTTTCCCCTCTCCTGTTCTTCTTTGTCTTTTCACCCAACTTATTTTTCTTCCTATCACTATAACTAGCTCATTTCTAGAGAACATACATTTATTTCTAGTCCTCCTCCCTCTAGGCTGTAAGCGCCATTAATAATTGGGAGGACCTCATTCATGGTTCCAACCCTACTGCTTACAGCAGTTCCTACACAATAGATATCTTGTTTCAGTTATAAAACGGTAGTCTATACTTAGAAATAAAATGTATATGTTCACCAAAGCATGAATCAAAAGCCCATTTACAGACTGAGAACATTTTCAAAGCACAGTTTTAGCACAGGAAAAGAATGAGCTGCTGGGATAATTGCGAAGCTAGATGAAGGATGTGAACACTGCGCTGAGTTTGACCTGAGGCAAGGCATTACAGATGCTAAGAAGAAGAGAACTAATGGTAGAAGGAAAATAAGCCTGGAATTAAAATTGGAAGGTCATTGAAAGCCATTTTCTGGTTATGGATGACAGAGAACCAGAGAGGCCCAAATCCTATAACTAGCTGTGGAGAGGGATTTGGCATTGGGCAGAGAGCTGCCTAGGCTATCACTCTGTAGTAGAGCTTTGGGAACCCTTTCATGATAGTAACAGGCAATCTGTTGAAAGGTGAGCTGCAGAGGGTCCCTGAGATTGAAAGTCAACATCAAAATGCATTCTTGGAAGCTAGAAATGCTCATTGTGCAGAGATTGTAAACAGAACAAGGCACATGAGAAAGGAGCTTAAACTGTTCTCAAATCAAGGCTAATTCTAGAACATTCACAGAAAGAAAATATTCAAGAGAGATCAAGTGGGACAGGGAGGAGGATCAAATGGGATTCATGTGCACATGCAAACCAAGTGGTGCCAAGAGCAGAAAACAAGAAGAAATCTGAAAACAATCCAAAATATCACACACACACACGTGCACGGGTGCACACAGGCTCACATATACAGAATGACAAAGATGAATTTGTCTATATGGAACCAAATAAAGATGTCTTGGCAGTGTCACTTTCCAGCACCATGGATTCAAAGCCAGAATCACTGGGATTTAGAGCAAGTCAAATCACAAATTAACTGAGTGATTTTATGTGAGTAGTTCACTCCTCTAAGCCCTACTTATTCTCATAGGTAAAGGAAGGGATTTAAATATCTGATTCCCCAAATCCATTCCAACTCCAATAATCTCTGTACTATAATATTTGGTGTAATTTGAGTGAGGTGAAGTAAGTCACCACTGCAATATAATTTGTAGTCTCCTTTCTTTAATTTGCTTGCAGTTAACCAAATACCATCCATTCATTGTCCATCTATCCTTCTTTCAGCAAACATTTATTCACTAACTACTATATGCTGAGCACTTTAGGGATTTCAACAAGGCATAGAAAAGGTTCCTGCCTTTAAAGAATTCAATAACAATCCTTTACCAAAGGGTTTTGGCACTATTGTTTTTTAAAGTTTAACTGGTTTTCAAGTCTTTGGTAAGACCCATTTGTTTAACAGAAGGAGGTTCATTTATTTGTCAACATGTCAATTTCTATGCATATCTGTTTGTATCTGTATTTTCTTGTAAATCACATTGAATATCTTCTGCAAAGCTTGTATACACATGTATACCTACATGTATGTATGTGAATATTTTTTTTGCAAGCCACTTCATTCGTTAATCAGTCCCACCAGCTGATTCACAGAATTCTCTCTCTCAGTAGGTGCCACATTTGATCTTGGACAAAGAGATACTCTCGCCTATGCAAGCATCTACAAGAAGTCTCTGTGTCCACACTAAGATTCAGCCTCCTCCCAGGGAGGAGCACAGTGCATTAGTCCCTTTTAATAATCTGCTTAGTTCTGATTCTGATGCCCATTACTAGAGAGTGACATCATTTCTCATTCCTTTCTCCCTTTGAAGATGGTCTCTACCACTCCGGGCTTCTTTCCACAGGGCTTTCTGGCCATTTGTCTTCTCACTCTTGTGATTTTCCACTAGTTCCTAGCATTCACTCACTCAGTTTTGCCAGATTTCATCAATTCACTTCACAGCACTTATCATCAGAGACCCATGCCTAAACAGGTCATAACCCAGACAAAGGTACTTGGTTATAGAATTTATGCCTCTTTTTTAAGGAATGAAGAAAGGCACAAAAAAGAAGCTGTGTTCTTTAACCCAGCAAACACCTCTGAAAGCAGAAACTCACACATATTTAAAAACCAGATGGTCATTTCCTTCTGCTCTGTTCTACCTCATAACCCAGAGATGTGTGACTTTAAGGAAAAAAAACTTAAAAATTTTGTCTCAGCCGGGCGTGGTGGCGCACACTTGTAATCCCAGCATTCGGGAGGCTGAGACCGGAGGATCCGGGTTTGCAGCCAGCCTCAGCTACCTAGTGAGGCACTCCGCAACTTAGTGAGACCCTGTTTCAAAATAAAGAATAAAAAATAGGGCTGGGGGTATAGCTCGGAGGTAGAACGCCCTTGAGTTCAATCCCTGGTACTTCAAAAAAAAAAAAAAAAAAAAAAAAAAAATTTGTCTCACTTAAAAAATATAAATTAAATATACAAAAGTTCAGTTATACATATATATACATATATATGTATATATATAATATCACAATAGATTATAGTATAAGTATATTTTTCTGTTTTGTGAAAGATTCTTTTTTTATTAATTGGTGCATTGTAATCATACATCTCTGTTAGGTATAAGCTGATAAAGGCATATATGCACACATTTCTCATTTAACCCCTTTCCCAATTCCCACCTCACTCCCTCGCCCTCCGTCCTTCTCAAGTTCAGTTTAGTGATTGACTTTGATATGTTTGTGAAAGTACATCATGTGCATTAGGGTGCCCACCCCCGTCCATCACCTTCAGTTAAATCAACTTCTTTGCTTATCTAGGGTTTCTCCTTTTTCATCTGGAGACCCTCTTACACCCCCATCTTCTCCCTAGCATCCACATATTAGGGAGAACATATTCTTTTTTTGCTCTTTGTGACTGACTAATCTCACTTAACATAATGTTTTCTTAAAACAGCATTTTCCAGTGGTAGACACAAAAATGTGCTGCTTAGGTTTGCCTTCAAGGATGGACCAGCCCAGCTGCAGGGAATGTGGTCAGCAGACAGCCTTCATTCATTGTCCTTCAGGATCTGTTCCAGCTGCAGAGGGTCAAGGTGATACTAATCTCTGGAACATACCCATTGTATGACTGGGCAGGGCAGTGGTCTAAAAGGACTGCTATTTTGGCCCAGAGTGGAATGTTCAAATGGTCTCAGTCTCTCCAGGAATGAAGGGTTGGGTCATGCTACCAGTTAAATTACAGTGGATAGCAAAGAGGTAGTTGAGGGCAAGGGAACTCTGGAAAGTCATTGGAGGAGGGAGATGAGTGGTAATTGTTGCCCTGAGATTAACTTTAGGAATAGCAGGTAAGTCTCACACTATTAATCTCCCTTTCCTAAGTTTCTTCCAATGAAAAGTGGTCCACCAGAGTCCCAGATGATCTACTGCCAATTAAAATGTATAGAAGGAAACCCAAGGAGTACAAGAGATGGAGTGTAATAGGCACAGAATGTATTGCCCAGATTCTTCTTCAAAGAGTAAATTTCTGCCTAGCTACAGAAAACAGCTGATATCAGGGAGCTCAACCACTGGCTTCAGAGTTTTTCTTAAGTAAAGAGAACCAGGGCCTCCTTCTTCTTGGTGGCTGGCATCCAATGATAGCAAGGTGGAGCTATAAGACCTGTCTATTTGGGGCATTAAGGACAAGTCAATACTTGCTTGAGAGCTCTCAGATGTTTGGCAGAGACTGTACTGATCCTTCATCATGGTCTGAAATATCCCTTTGCCCAGTCTTGCTCGCTCCACCCTCTCCTTGTTTTTTAACTAATACTTAACTTTTTTTTTTAACTTTTGCTTAACTAATACCATCTCAGGATCTGCTTCCAAGGACAACCTGGGGGCATTCCCATGCTCCCTTCTCCCCATAGAACAGGGTCTCTTAGTGTCCCTCTTCACCTCTTATGATACAAGGATGAGAATGGCCACAGTGGCCAGCAGCCTAGAGGTCTGATAGTCCAGGGAGTGGGAAAGGGCAGACATAAAATTATTTCAGTCAGTGCTTTTTCACTTCACCTCATTCCCTGCCCACAGAAGCTATCATTAATGACATAGAAGAGGGCAGAGTGTGATGTACAACTTGCTGCTTAGGGTAATAAATCTCTAAGAAATAAAGCCATATCAAAATGATACAAGGGTAGTGCCTGGTTAAGGAATTTTACAGTGAATACTTTAGTAAGGAAAATAATGGTTCTTTAATTTATCTGTTTTATGAATACAGATTTTCACATGTTAGGTTACATAAACTGTATTTTAAGAACGAAAATAAAGCATCTATTCTGATTGAAGAGGGGGAGGTAAAAAGGTACTCTTATCATTATAAAAAATAAGTATTTGTTAACATTTGAACTTTCACTTAAAATTCTCTTCATAGTGATGAAAACCATTGCTTTCACCAAGTGCTGTGTGCATGCATAGCACCATCATTATGAGCTCCATTATGATGTGAGACTACCATGCACCAACAAATGTAAAAAATAAAAAACAAATTCAATTCAATATAAAAATTCCTTCCACTTCTCCAACCTCTTATCCGGTCCCCACTCCCATCCCTTTTCCTGGCTTTTGCTCTCTCTTTAATCAAGTTCAACCTCTTAGCTTGGCCTACAGAATTCTGGAGCCTGACTTAGAGTACTGGCTCCAGGACCAAGGCAAGAAGGGTGGCAAAGCTAGCTTCTTTGGGCATTTTTGCAGTGTTGCTGAGAACCACAGAGATGGAAGGAAGCTTCTATTCCCCTTTTCCATTTGTACACAAGATGTTCCAAATGAGTCCTGAGAAGGCTAATCCTTCTCCCTGTTTATTTCTTCCTCCATACAAGGACATTCATGAGCATTCTGTTTGTTCATTCATTCCTACTCATCTGTCAGGAATATATAAAGATATGGTAAATCTTCATCTGTTACAGGTAGCAGGGTAAAAAAGAGGTCTTCCTTTCACAGGCACTACTTCCTATGGACTAAGCTGTCTGACCATTATTGCTCTGCAGTAAAACTTCCTCCTCCCCAGTGATTCCAACTCTCCATTTTAACCCTTCAACATTCTCCCAGTTCTACAGGGATGGTAAAAGTACTCAAATAGGCCACTCTTCCTGTCCTTAAGTGAAAACCAACCACTCTTGGCCTCACAGACCCTTGACCTTCTCATGGCCTTCATCTGCCCCCCCCCCCGCCACTGGAATCGTTGATAGGCACAACCGCATCCTGCAAGTCAACATCCCTCAGCATGACCCTGTATCCGTGATGTAGGCAACTCAAATTTTCATCTCCCACCTGAGGCTCTTTTTCATTCTTTATCCAGAAACTACCAATTACCTTCTTAGAGAAGGGTGTTACGCTGGTTCCTTTTGTTCCATGGTGGGTTCTTGCTACCTCAAATCTATTAAATCTTAAATCTCTTCAGCATTTTTAGAAATTATTGACATTTGTCATTCTTCAAAGCCCTTTTCTCCCTTCTCAAAAATTACCCAGTTATTATTCACTTCCTGGGCAAGACTCTACCTCCTACTTTACGGTAAAAACAAGAGGCAGCTACCATGTGATTTTTTCTCTCCTTGACAATTTGGCTTCACAAGCTGTCATTTATCCTTTCCATCTCCATCTCAAAGAGATTCCCTTACAAGGCATCCATTTCCTGTATGTGGATTTCTGATACCTTGCTTCATCTATTTTTGTATTCCCTATAGCTCCTTCTCTCTGAAGTCTTCTCCAGTGTTTAGATTGTGCTTCCTATCACTCTCTTGAAATAATTAAGTTTCGATGGTATCCTCTAGGATTGAAGGTGTAACTTGGATTTCCAGGATGTCATTCTTCCAATCCTAATTAATGATCAAGGAAGATGCAGAGATATTGGGGGAGATTTCAACGAGGTTCCAGATTGCGTAGGAATACAGAGATCAACCCAATGTCCAGGCAATCTACATTATAACAAGAAACAGAAAGTTCTCCAAGAAGGTAAATTTCTCCAATCCCAACCATGTTTTAAAACATTTCAGTGACATATAGGTAGGTGATCAGGAAAGAAGGGACTAAAGTTGTTGCACAGTTTTCTTCCTTATAAAGATTATGGGTACATAAACTGCTTTGGGAAAGAATGCAGAGGTTGGAACAGAAGCAGCACTAGCAGGTGTCCCATTCTTAGAAAAATACTTTGTCTCTATATATCACTTTTGAAAGGGTGAATAACTGGAAGAATATTTGAGATTTGTCTAGTCCAGCTGTGACTAGCAACCTGTGAATGCTAATCTGCTTACTGTTGATAAGTTGGCATACACTGCATGTTTTCATAAAAACTGTACCAACACATAAAATATCTGAACATTTCACATAATATAATATTTTTGTTCTAAAATACTGGGAGATATGACAGCCCACATTTCAGTATGACAACCATCAGCTGGATCTGCACAAATGGATGTCCTTTAGCTTTTCAGTTTACACCCATTCAGTAGGCACCAGCACTCAAATCTATAACTTCCCACTTTCTCCTTATATAACAAACAATGAAATTGAAACCCAGGAAGTTTATACAGTGACTCCAAGTTCACACAGAGTCATGTAATGTGGGACCTGATTCCTAGTACTGTATTCACAGAAGATAGTGCTTCTCAAAGCTGCTGATATGTGGAAGTAATGAGCCCAGTACTAAGGTAGTACAAAATCTGTAACACATTTTTGCCATTATTAACTTTAGAACCATCCTTTAGAATTATGCAATTCAATTAGGAAGTTTTGTCACTGGGCAGATCAATAGCTCTGACCTACTTGATTATGTAACTTGCAATTGTATTTCCATTATAAAGCTTATTACCTAGTACAGCAAGAACAAAAGAAAAAAACTCCTCACTTGTCTTTCTTAGAATCTTTTATCAAACTACATGTGCCGAGGGTCAGGATTTCTACCAGCCTTTAAAATAGAAACAAAAACATTGTTTTTTTTTTTTGGCTTTGATCAGGTAAAGAAAAAATAAGAAACTATAACTCTGATTCTATAATTTATTCTCATATTAAATATTAAGAATTGACATTTAAGTAGTGTTTTTAATGATATCCTGAGAATATTTTTAATTGGTACATTGTAATCACACATCTTTGTTAGGTTCAAGCTAGTATAGATAAAGGCATACATGGACACATTTCTCATTTAACCCTTCCATATTCCCACCCCACTCCCTCCTCCTCCCTCCTTCTCAAGGTCAATTTAGTGATTGACTTTAATGTGTTCCTGAAAGAACATCATGCTCATTAGAGTGTCCCCTCTTCCCCCATCATCTTCTGTTAAGTCAAATTCTTTGTTCACCTAAGGATTCTCCTTCTTCATCTGGAGTCCCTCTTATGTCCCATTTTCTCCCTAGCTTCCTAACATATTAGGGAGAGCATTCGATTTTTAACTTTTTGTGACTAACTAATCTCACTTAACATAATGTTTGCCAGTTCCATCCATTTCCCTGAAAATAACATGATTTTGTTCTTCTTTATGGCTCAGTAAAATTCCATTATGTACATATCCCATAATTTTGTAATCCATTTATCTGTTGATGGACATCTTGGCTGGTTCCATAGTTTGGCAATTGTAAACTGTACAGCTATAAACATAGATTACCCAGAAGTGGTATTGCTGGATCATATGGTAGGTTCATTACGATTCGTCTGAGGATCCTCCATATTGTTTTCAAAAGTGGTTGCACTAATTTGCAATCCCACCAAAAATGTATTAGGGTTCTCACTTCTCCACATCCTCACCAGCATTTGTTGTTGTTTGTGTTCTTGATTGGAGTTAGGTGAAATCTCAAGGTAGTTTTAATTTGCATCTCTCTGATTGCTAATGATGTTGAACATTTCCTCATACAATTTTGGTCATTTGTATTTCTTCTTTTGTGAAGTGTCTATTTAGATCCTTTGCCCATTTTTTGATTGGGTTATTTGTTTTCTTAGCTGTGAGTTTCTTGGGTTCTCTGTATATCCTAGATATTAGTCCTCTATCAGAAGAGTAGCTGGCAAAAATTTTCTCCCACTCTATGTGATCTCTGTTGAGGTTCTTGAGTTTTCTTTGCTACACAGAAGCTCTTCAGTTTAATGCAATCCCATGTATTGATCTTCCTTTGAGTTGCTTGTGCCTTTGGGATCTTGTTGAGAAAGTTTTTACCTGTGCCTATGTGTTGAAGTATTGGGCCTAGGCCCTATTCAAGTAGCTACAAGGTCTCTGGTCTGGCTTCCAGGTCTTGATCCACCTTGAGTTGACTCTTGTGCAGGGTGAGAAAGTGGGGTTTATTTCCATTTTCCTGCATATGGTTAACCAGTTTTGCCAACACCATTTGTTAAAGAGGCTATCTTTTTTCCAGTGTATGTTTTTGGCTCCTTTGTCAAAAATCAGTTGACTGTAAGCATGTTGGTCTGTTTCTGAATCTTCTATTCTGCTCCATTGGTCTGTGTGTCTGTTTTTGTACCAATACCATGCTGTTTTTATTACTGTGGCTTTGTAGTAGAGTTTGAAGTCAGGCATTGCGATATCTCCTGCATGGTTCTTGTTACTAAGAAATACGTTGGCTACCCTGGGCTTTTTGTTTTTCCAGATGAATTTAAGGACTGATTTTTCTATGTCTGTGAGGAGTGACCTTGGTAATTTCATGGGTATTGCATTGAATTTGTAGATTACTTTTGGGAGGATGGTCATTTTGATGATATTTATTCTACCTATCCAAGAGCATGGTAGATTTTTCCATCTTCTAAGGTCTTTGTCGATTTCCTTTTTCAGCTTTTTGTAGTTTTCCTTGTAGAGGTTTTTTTTTTAGCTCTTTGGTTAGGTTTATTCCTAAGTATTTTATTTTGTGGGGTGCTATTGTGAGTGGAATTGTTTTCTGGATTTCTTTTTCAGTGGATTTATGGTTGGCATACAGGAAAGCTTCTGATTTTTTAAGATTGATTTTTTATCCAGACACTTTGCTGAATTTGTTGATCAGTTCTATAAGTTTTTTGGCTGACTTTGTTGGGTCTCCTAAGTATAGTAGCATGTCATCTGCAAAAAGGGAAAGTTTTAGTTCTTCTTTCCCTATTTTAACCCCTTGATTTCCTTCTCTTGCCTTATTGCTCTGGCTAGAACCTCAAGTACTATGTAGAACAGAAGATGTGATAATGGACACCCTTGTCTTGTTCTTGTTTTGAGTGGGAACTCTTGCAGTTTTTCTCCATTTAATATGATATTGGCTGTAGGCCTATTGTATATTGCCTCTATAATTTTGAGGTATGTTCCTTCTATTCCAGTTCTCTGCAGTGCTTTTAGCATGAATGGGTGTTGGATCTTGTCAAATGGTTTTTCAGCATCAATTGAGATGATCATGTGATTTTTGTCTTTGAGTCTGTTTATGTGGTGAATTACATGGATTGTTTTTCGTATATTGAACCAGCCTTGCATCACTGGGATGAACCCGAATTGGTCATGGTGTATAATTTTCATGATGTGGTTTTGAATGCGCATTGCTAGTATTTTGTTTAGCAGTTTTGCATCTAAGTTCATCAATGATATAGGCCTATATTTTTCTTTTCTTGAGCTGTCTTTATTTAGCTTTGGTATTAATGTGATGTTGGCTTCATAGAAAGTGTTTGGGAGGGTCCCGTTTCTTTCTATTTCACAGAATAGTTTGAGGAGTATTGGAATTAGCTCTTCCATAAATGTTTTATAAAATTCACTTGGAAAACCACTTGGCCCTGGGCTTTTGTTTGATAGTAAGTAAACTTTTTATTGCTGTTTCTATTTCTTTGATTTTTATTGATTGATTTAAGTTTTCTATATTTTCTTGACTCAATTTAGGAAGGTTGTATATATATAAAAAATTGTCAATTTCTTTCAGATTTTCCATTTTGTTGGAGAATAGTTTTCCAAAATAGTGTCTGATGATCCTCTGTATTTCACACTTTTGGTGGTAATATTACCTTTTTCATCTCTTATTTTCATAATTTGGGTTGATTCTCTTTTTCTTTTGGTTAGGTTGGCCAATGGTTTATCTATCTTGTTTATTTTTTTCAAGAAACCAGATTTTGGTTTTGTTGATTTTCTGTATTGTTTTTTTATTCTCCTTTTCATGAATTTCTGCTCTGATTTTCATAATTTCCTGTCTTCTACTGGCTTTGGGGTTAGACTGTTCTTGTTTTTCAAGGGCTTTGAGCTGCGTCATTAGGTTATTTATTTGGTGAGTTTCTGTTCTCCTAATATGCGCACTCAGTGCTATAAATTTTCCTCTTAGTACTGCCTTTAAGATGTCCCAGAGGTTTTGATATGTTGTGTCTCTGTTTTCATTGGTGTCTAGGAATTTTTTACTTCTCCCCTTACTACTTCTATGACCCATTCCTCATTCAGCAATGTGGTATTCAGTCTCCATGTGTGTACATGATTACTCTGGGTCTTCTTAGATTGATTTCTAGTTTCACTCCATTGTGGTCTGAAAAGATGCAAGGAATTGTGTTACATTTTTTGAATTTGCAGTGCTCTCTTTGTGGCCCAGAATGTAGTCTATTTTGGAGAAGGTTCCATGCGCTGCTGAGAAAAATGTGAATTCAGCTTTAGTTGGGTGAAATATTCTGTATGTGTCTAACAGGTCCATTTGGTTTATGGTATTATTTAGGTCCGAAGCATCTTTACTGACCTTTTTTTTTAGAATATCAGTCTAGTGATGTGAGAAGAGTATTGAAGTCTCATAGTATTAGTGTATTGGGATCTATGTGTGACTTTATATCATACAGAGTTTGTTTTATGAAAGTGGCTGCACCTATGTTTGGGGCATAGATGTTGATAATTGTTATTTCCTCTTGCTGCATTGTTCCTTTTACTAGTAAAAGATGACCTGCTTTGTTTCTTTTGATGAGCTTAGGCTTGAAATCTAATTTATCTGATATCATAGTTGCTACTCTGCTTGTCTTCGAGTTCCATTGGCATGGATTACCTTACTCTAGCCCTTCACCCTTAGTTTGTGGGAATCTTTGCTTGTAAGTTGTGTTTCTTGCAGGCAGCATATAGATGGATTCTTGGTTTTAATCCAGTTTGCCACCTTGCGCCTTTTTATTGGGGAATTGAGACCACTTATATTCAGTGTGATTATTGAGAGATGATTTTTAATTCCTAACATTTTGAATTTTGACTTCTGTTTGTGGTGGTGTTTGTTCTTCTTTGCTTAGTTGTTTGCCTCCTGGAAGTTATTGTTTCTCTGGTTCTGACATTTACTTGTTAGTTCTTCTTTGTGGTTAATCTCTTTGAGTATTTTCTCCAGTGCTGGTTTGGAAGACATAAATTCTTTCAGTTTCTGTTTTTCATGGAAGGTTTTTATATCCCCATCAATTCTGTGAGAGAGTTTTGCTGGGTATGAGAATCTTGGCTGAAAGTTATTTTCTTTCAGAGTTTGGAATATGTTACTCCAGCCCCTCCTGGCTTTCATGACTTGGTTTCGGAAGTCTGGAGTGATTCTAATTGGTTTACCTCTAATTGTCACTTGTCCTTTTACTTTTGTTGCCTTTAGAATTCTTTCCTTAGCCTTTACATTAGTCAGCTTGATTATTATGTGGCATGGTGAACCTCTTCTTTGATCTTGTCTAGAGGGAGTTCTATATGTTTCCTACACTTATGTATCAACTTCTCTTTCTATGTTTGGAAAGTTCTCTGATATTACAACCTTGAAAAGGTTGTTTATTCCATTAGTTTCAACTTCTAATCCCTCTTCTATGCCTATTATTCTTAGGTTAGCTCTTTTAAAATTGGCCCAGATCTCATCAATGTCCGATTCATACCGTCGAATTTTTTTTTCTAGATTATGTATTATTCATTTTTGGAATGGTCATCTTCTAGGAGTGATATTCTGTTTTCCATGTGTTCTAATCTACTGTTTATAGTTTGTATTGACGCTTTCACTTCTATTTTTACATCTTTCACATCTTCACTTCCCTCAAGGCTTCCCTATGATTCCTGCTCAGAGTGTCAGATTCTTTGTTTATTTGTTCCTTTATTTCTTTCCAGCTCTCTCTGTATTCTTTCTGGAAGTTTTGTATCATTTCTATTATTAAAGATCTGAAATGTTCTTCTGGTAAGCTCTGTCATTCAGTGTCATTGAGTTCTGTTATTGTGGGGTTGTGTTGACTCATTGTTTCTTTGGTATTTCTCCTTCCCATGGCTTCCCTGTTCTTAAATTTATAACTTTGCTGCTCTTGCACACTTTCTCTGAATTTATAAGCTTCTTAATTACTTTCTCTCTATGAATGGTATCTTGTATTGAGTTGCAATTACTCTGGTACTTCTTCTGCCCACTCTGTTGGTGTCTTTGGTAGGTTTCAGGTGTTGACTTCTAGGGTCTAGCAAAAGCTAACAAAGCAACCAATCCTCTGAACAAACATACATAAATCGAAGCAATGCAAAGTGAAAAAAGAGTAAAAGCAAAACAAAAAACAACAGCAAGAAACAAAATAAAAATCCCTGCAAGTTTGTAAGAACAGACCTGATTTGGCCTTTGCAGATCTTTTGGGTAGATCCCTGCTTCTGTGGGCAGCAGACAAAATGGCAGCTGCTACTGCCATGCACGCACCAGCTCCCCCCGTTCTCCCTGGTCTGCTCTCTGGGTTCCGACCAACTGCCCCTGTTGCTTATTTACTTTTCTTCTGATTTGCTTCTCTTTCCTTTCATCAAGAAGCTGCTCCTGCAGCAGTTTTGATTCAAAACTGCAGTGCAGTTGATCTCTGCTCTGGTTCTGTAGGGAGAGGTGAGCTGGGATGGCCCCGTGCAGGCTTAAGCTGGTTGTACCACGTGTTCCAGTCACTGTCGAAGGTGCCTTGATATGCTGCCTGGCTAGGATGTGGAGTTCAGGAGTCTCTCACTCCACCTCTGGTTGCTGGGAATGCAGAAGTCATTATATATTTCTTTGTCAGTAGACCCCACTCCAGGGGCTGGCTCAATGGCGGCCACCACTCAGCACTCAGCGGTGTGGCGCTGAGGCTGCACAGACTGGCTTCTTTGCTCTTCCTGGTCGGCCTTCCAGATTCTGATCAGCTGTATTTCAGTGTTTGTAGTGTTGCTCACATTTTTGTTGCTTTTTTTCTTCTGTCAAGAAGCTGTCTCTATGGCTGATTTGAATCGAGCTCACAGTGCCTCTTGAGAGGTGTCTCACTCTGATGCCATCTTCCCAGAAGTCTC
>PVLC010003597.1:24567-72067 GCA_004027655.1 Graphiurus murinus | reverse complement strand
CAGTAGGTACCTGAAGACATCATGTGTGTATAGTCATGAAAGGATATCAATATATTTTCACCATCTGGAGAACTGGCCGTGTGTTCTTTTTCTTTTTTAAACTGTCTTTTTTACCAACTGATTGAAAATGACAGTCTATGACCTGATTTCAGAATGATTTCTTTGCAGAAGCATTTATTTGGGTATGCCATTTGGGGATAATGATTGTAAACCCTAGAATTAACATAATGAATTTACCTTATCTTCATTTCAGTTATAATATATGCACAGAGTTCTATATTGTGTAAGTATTTGACTTTCATTGCTAACTAACCTAAAAAGTTATTGGTGCACAAATTCATATGATTTAGAAAAATTTCAGTCAGGAAAAGCTTGGCTTTCTGGGCCATTATGTAATATATAACTCCAGTGGAAACAGAATTTTCCCAAATGGGAATTATTGCTGGGAAATTACATATAAAGTGAGAAAATATAAAGTTATGAGGTTGAAAATATTTTCTAAAAATTCTTAGCATTTTTAATAAAAAGCATGTGACAGAACTAATGGGACCTTTAATTTCTAAGCAGCAAGTCTACCAGCTATACTTGCTAAGGTAGTATGAGCTAAATAAGAGATAATTTCCCATTTATCTGAGGCTTAACATGAGAGTTTGTTTCTCATTTAGCTCAAATCCTGATTGAAAAATGACTTTCCATCAAATGATTTAAAGACCCAGGTTCTTCTATACTGTGGCTATAACAACTTCAACAAATTGCTTTCAAGGTCATTGTGCTCATTTGTCTCAAGTCATAGAGAAAAGGAACAGTGAAAATTATGCATGAGAGGCTGTATGAGCCAGTCATAAAAGGACATACATCACCTTTGCTCTCATTCTGTTGGACAGAGTTCCGTCACATGAGCACATCTAACTGCAAAGGATGCTAGGAAATATATCTAGCTGGGTGTCCAGAAAGAAGAGAAAAGACTTTATGCCACCAGCTAGCAATTTCTGCTATAACAGTCAATTGCTCTATACTTTTTAACATCAATGCTAAAGCAAAAAGGGAATAGATATTTCTACTTACCAATATTTTGAGAAAAGAAATACAAAGCCACTAGCACCAATTTTCCTAAGAACTCCGATTTATCATTGTCTAGTTCAGGGGAATGAGAATGGGACTTTCTCAGATTTTGTATTACTACTGGCAATTATCTGTAATATTGTTGTTGCTGTTATTTGGCTCATACGAACATGAGCTCTTTCATATATGCCACTTTATCATTATTGACCTAAGCAGAACTCAAAAAGTGGTTTATACTTTCAAATTATCTTGGTTTGCATTACTAAAGCTTTCCCTTCCATCACGACAGTGCCAAAACATGATGAGCTCATTCTTCTGTGCTTGCCTTTAAAAAATATATCCTGATAGGTTTCATTTTTTTCCTTTTTTGTCTCAAAATAACACTCAGGAAATCTGTGCTATAATTAAAAGAAGCAGCATTCTCTGGTAATAGGAATCATGGGAATGTTCTCAGACCAATTTGTTTCTCAGCTCAAGTTTACCATAAGAGCTGTTTTCAGCATGGGGATTCTCAAGGGAAATCAAGAGAACTTCAGAAACTTGCTCAGGATTTCCAGGTTAAGTGGAATGGGGAGTCTATGACAAGTGGCCACACCACCTGCGATTTCATGAGCAACCTGAGGCCCCTAAACCCAAAGCATCTTTCCCATGTGTCTGTAAATTGCTCCCCACCAAACACACACACACACACACACACACACACACACACACACACACACACACACCATACTTCAACTCAGCCCATCAAAGAGTCAGATGTTTGAATGCTTTATTTCATGAAGTTATTAACATTATTGTATTTTCAAATTTTAGAGACTAAGTATTGGGAAATAAAGGCACTCATTATACTTTTTCAAACAATTCTTTGCCTCTCCCAAGTGACTTGAGTAGTAGAAGTTAGTCTTCTCTGGTTCTCTCTCTTTTTTTTTTTTTTTTTGTAGTACTAGGGATTGAACCCAGAGGCATTATTCTACCTCTGAGCTACACCCCCAGCCCTACTTTATTCTTTATTTTGAAACAGGGTCTCACTAACTTCCCAAGGGTCTCACAAGTTGCAGAGGCTGGCTTCGCACCTGTGATCCTCCTGTCTCAGCCTACCAAGTACTGGGATTACAAGCATGCACCACCACTTCCTGCCTTCTCTGGTTCTAAGACTTCTTCCTCCTTAGAAGTGCTACAGGATATTTTGTCATAACATTCACATAGCAACTTTCACTTACTGCTTTATATGAAGGCATTTCAGTTCTTTCCCTTCCACCCTTTAATGATCATTAAGGAACTTTAAACACACACACACACACACACACACACACACACACACACACACATACACAAACTTGTCATCTTAATAAATTATTTCCAATATTCTAAATTTATTTCCAATCCTTATCTATATGCATTCAGGGTCTTATTATTGTTGTTGATGTTATCATTGATACTTTCTAACTCTTTCAGTGCCTAAAAGATGCCTAACATTGAACAGAGTTAGTACTTAATTGATATTTATCAACAAATATTTACTGAGGTCTGAATATGTGTTAGGCAGTCTTCTGGGATCTGGGTGACAGGGGTAAAAGAGACATGAATTCTGCCTCAAGTAACTTACATTCCAGGAGTGTGGAAAGGGAAATACATAAGATATAAAGATATAAATTAGGTAATGAGACAAATGTCAGTGGGGTAGAGTGGAGTAAGCCTTGAATGATGAGAAAAATGTAGCTATGTGAAGATCCATGGAGAGAAAATTCCAAGCAGGGAAATAGCAGTTGCAAAAGATGCAGGTTTGTTGTGTTATAGACACAGCATAAAGGCCATTGTGACCAAAACAAAGCAAGTGAAGGGATGAATAGAAAGGAATAAGGAATAAGTCAATAGGGGACTTAAGAATATTATGGTAAGCCAGATTAGCCAGTCTCAAAAAGCAAACAGCTGTATGTTTTCTCTCATATATGGAAGCTAGATAGAAATTGGGAAACAAAAGAGACCTGAGATAGAGGAGCAGAGACTCCAATGGAGTGATGGAAGAGGAAGGGGGAAGGAAGATAGAGATGTAAAGAAGGTAGCGGTTGAAATAATGCTAGGAAGTAAATGAAATTCCCAAAGCCAATCTCTATGACGTGTATGGGGAAAGGGAGGAAGAGGGTGGGACCCAGAGAGAAAGGCTCCAAGTGTTGTACGCAGGTATATTTCTATCACTCTGGTCTCAGCATTCTCACTGTTGTATCTCAGTAAACCTGACCACACAACTTAGACAAAGGAAGATTTATTTGCTCACAGTTTTTTTGAGCTCTCAGGATTTAGTCCATGTGAGGCCATGATCTGAAGCTCAGGGTATAGTGGCGGGAAGGGGAGAGAAAGGTAACAGAGCACAAGGGCTTTACTCCTCACATCCTGGAAGCCAGAAGCAAGAGAGGACCAACAAGCAAGGGGATTCAAAGACACAAGCACAGTCCTGAAGGCCACACCCCTAGGGATCCACCTTCTCCAGCCACACCCACTGGCCTAGGTTTCCATCCAGATAAATCCACTATAATGGTTTTATCACTGATGAGATTACAACCAGCATGCTTAACTATATCAACCCTGAACACTAATACATGAGCCCTTCAGGGGGCATTCTATAGCTAACCATGGCAATGCTATACCTCACTATGATGTATAATTACAATGCACCATTAAAAGTATAATAAAAATTACCAAGAAGCAATAAGAAAGTGACGAAAAAAATGCATACTCAGATCTAATTTATGCTTTGATCATCCTAAAAGATAAGAAGAGGAAAGTGTGGTGGACAGGTAAGAATCTGATCTTGGATTTAGGACTCTAGTAAAGGAGATGTTGAGGAATACTTGGACTTGGGGTGTATTTTGGAGGTAGAAGTCACAGAGTTACTCATGGGTCAAATGTATGCTGTGGAGGAAAAATGGAGTCAAGGAGGACTCAGGCATCAAGAAAGATTGTGGTTCCGTTTGTTATGATAGAGATGGGTTGATGATGTTCATTCATTCAGACAAACAAACAAACACTTATTAAGTGATTATTTTCTGTCAGACAATTATGATGAGCACTGTAGACAGGGAGAGTCCCCTAAGGAATTCTAATTTAAGCAAGAAATGATGAGGGCTGGAAGTAGGCAGAGGGAGTAGGATAAAGAGGAAATGACAAATATAAGAAATATGTGGGAGTTGAAGTTGGCAGAATACAGTGCCTGATGTCGAGAGTGGGAAATATCCTGGGATGATTTTAAAATTTCCGATGCAAGTGGGTAGATGACAATACCATTAACAAACACAAGGAAGGCTTGATGAGAAATGAGGTTGTGGGGAAAGTTATTGTTACATTAACAATGGCAGCTAATGGCTGACCACAGAGTACTTCCTATGTACCAGGCACAGTGCTTGGCACTTACACAAACAACTTCATTTAATCCTCAAAAACAAATCATAATGATGACACTATTATTATTCCTGTTCTTAGGAAGAATTATCTGGTACATAGAGAGGTTAGATAATGCCTTGGTCAACATTCTCACTGTTATAATCCAAAGCAACTGACCACACAACTTAGAGGAAGGAAGACTTATTTGCTCACAGTGTTTTGTAGATTTGGGGTTTAGTCCACGTGAGGCCAGAGTCTCGAGTTCAGGGCACAGCAGTGGGAAGTGGAGAGAGAGCACACAAAGCTCTGCTCTCACACCGTGGAGGCTGGAAGCATGAGGGAGCAAGCAAAAGGGAATTCAAAAACACAAGCACAATTCCCATGGCCACACCCCCAGGAACCGACCTGCTCCAGACACACTCAACAGCCTAGATTATTACTCAGATAAACCCTTTACAACAAATTTATCTACTGATGAGATTAGAACCCTCTTGACTTAACTATATCGAGCTCTTCAGGGGGCATTCTCTATCTGACCTTAACAGAAGACTTAGTGCTTACTCAATGTCATCTATGTAGGGATTTGTAGAGAGAGGCCTTGAATCCCTGATACTAACATTGCAAAAGTTGGGTTTGAATTACCAAAAACAGTCAGGGAATTTCATATATTTATAAACATGGACTCAGAAGTTGGGATGTGACCTAGAGATTCAGATTTTAGAATCATCAGCATGAAAGTGATTACACACCTGTATTAGTTTCCTTCTCTTTTCTAGCTCATGTTATGAAACTTCTAATGTGTTTACTGGGATCATCTTCCAAATAAGCTACTTGCACTTGAATTCTTGTCTGGTCTAGAGTTTTCTACCAGTGTTCAGCAAACCAAGTGTAGAAGTGGAGAAGATTGGGATAATATAAAACCAGGTTAAAACTTCCAAAACTGACTTAATTGAAAACTCTAAGTGTTCAGGGAAGGAAGAAAGTGGCTGGGTAGAAGTGCAAACAGTCCAGATGGCACTGGCTCCCCTGGGTCTTGCTGACATGATCACAGACCACTTGACTGAGCCTTCCAATTCTTGAACTCTTTCTGCTTGGTCTTCTTAAATCCTCTCTGCCTTACCAATTTCTGGCTGACAATTGCTCTGACATTGAGACTTCATGAATATTCTCTTTGTCTTCTTTTTTTTAAAATAAAATTAAAGAAGTTATAGAATCACTGAGATGAAGAGTTTTTAAAGCTAGAAATATTTTTGAATACCAAGAAACTGAGTCTCAGAAAAGTTCTCACTTGCCTAGGTTATAAAAGAATATAGTAGCCAGGCATGGTGGTGCACGCTTGTAATCCCAGCATTTGGGAGGCTGAGACCGGAGGATCCTGGTTCTTGGCCAGCCTCAGCTACTTAGTGAGGCACTCTGAAACTTAGTGAGACCCTGTTTCAAAATAAAGAATAAGAAATAGGGCTGGGGGTGTAGTTCGGAGGTAGAATGCCCCTGAGTTCAATCCCCAGTACTGCAATAAAAAAAAAAAAAAAAAAAAAGAATGTAATGAGAAAGCCAGAAGACTGGTTTGTTCCTACTATATTCAGGTAAGAACAGAGACGAAAGCAGAGAGGGAAGTTTGCAAAAAGAAAGTATATGGGCTTTTCCTTTTAAATAAAGGCTAATATGCATTTTTTTGCTAGTATGCAATTTGCATTATTTTTTTTTCTTAATTCATACTATATATTTTCATTTCTACAAGGTCTTACTTTTATTTCCATCCAGGATAAAGTATAGTGATCTAAAAACCCTGTTTCTCTCACTGAGACCATTATCACCTTGCCTTTCAGGGAATGACCTTCCTTCAGTGAAAAAAGATGGAAGAGGTGGATGAGATCACTGAGGTTGGCTAAAGAGTGTGGACCAATGACTAAGGATTCTTCCCTGCCCCACCCCCAAGAAAGCACCTTTGTGCTCAGCTCTATCCCTAAGAGGCTCAGGGAGCAAGAGATCAGGCAGGCTAATTAACCAAGATCTCTCCCTTTGGCTGTGGAAGTCATTAATCACAGAGCCACCACATGGCCATTTGTCTTTTAATGATAATTTTAATTTGCATACTAAGGAAACAGTCTCTGGAATGTTACTTTGGGTAGAATTTGTGAGCCATGCCTCAGCAGGTTATTGCAAAGTCAATTGCACTTTAGTACTCCATCAGAAAAGTTGCCTTTCCATTTTGACAACTTCATTTTATAAATACCACCACTGGGCTGTCATTTGCTTTCTGCTAGGCAAATTAATTTAAACCAAGCATTTACTAATTTTAATACAAGGAAGAAGTAGAAAACTTGCTTAGAAAATTGTAATGGTTGTGAAATATTGTAAGTTTAAAACAAGGAGGACTTCAGATATTATCTACTCTGAGCAATTTGCAAACTAAATTTAAAATCCAGAGATATTAAATGACTTGCCAGAGGTCACACAACAACTGACTGGAGGAGCAGAACTAGATCAAGAATCTGGTATTTTCCCCAAGAACTATTAAGGAAATTAAATACAGTAAAATACCATAGTACTTTGAAAAAATGCAATTTTTCCAAAATCAATTAAATCCTACATAGTTGAGTGTTCCTGCATTCCAAATTAAACAGATTGGCTCCCAACCATTATTGCTGTCAAAAGCTATGTCATCTCAAGCTAATTTTCTTTATTCAAAAAGCAAAATCAATTTACTTGTTTTCCATTAAGTGATAATATTTGTCTTGAGGTGATGTGGCCAAAACATTGCAGTCATGAAAAGAAACAGCTTAATTGCACTCCAGATAGTACTTAAGCAGTTAAATCTCAAAGACTTCAGAGCATTAGATATAGGGGGAAGGAGCCTTTGCTCCTTTGTCTAAGGAGCAAAACATTTGAAGTGGTTTCCAGTTTCACGAGTGATTTTTGCCCTCATCATGTCATCCTTATTATGAAGTATCTGAAGATTATTCTTTTGTTTTTATTGTGATTTCTTTTTACCACTGGGAATCAAAATCAGGCCTCACACATGTTAGGCAAATGCTCTACCACTGAGCTACATCACCAGACCAGTCACTGTTTTGTAATTTAAGATACAAAGTTGTGATTGAGTTTGTTCAAAGTCATGTAAGTCAAATCATTTTTGTAGCTATGGTGTTTGGTTTGGATAACCCATTTGCATTCTTTCAACTGGTTCCTTGATTAGGATGTAACTGTGATCAAACCCACAGCTGAGAGTGTCCTGGCCTACGTTAGCTAGGCATTCAGTGTTCTAGCTCTTGGTTCTGAGTTTTCACTACACTACACTTTGCTAATGGCTCTTCATGGAACCATGAATGATATGGCCCCTCTGTGTTCCTGTTGTACACTGGCCAAATGACCAGCTGCTTATCCAGTGAGCAGAAAGGGCAGCACTGAGTTCATTGACTGAGGTCTAATCTGAGAGAACTGGCACATAGAGCATTGTCCCATGCCATTAGAGTCTGTTAATTCAAGTGTGGACCCTGGTGCAACCTCTGACTACCTGAACCTCTGCTCCTACCCACCATAGGGCACACCCCCTTGGTATCACCCTCCTCTTCCAGTAATATCCTTTCTTCACACTTTGTGCACACCACCTTCATTGCTGAAAATATGGTCACTTGGGATGTGCAAAGGGTAGAGTAAACATTTTTGAAAATAGCCATCCAATATTAAAAGGTAAAGAGAGAAGAGGGTGGAAACAGAAAGATGCACACTGCATGGTAGTCACAGCTTGAGAAGCTTTGAAATGAGCTAGGAAAGAGCCAATGCGAGGGTTGTATGCTGGAGGCAGCACGTTCCCATGGCCCAGGGCACTCCCCCACTACACTCCTGTGCAACACATAGGCCAAGTTTTTTGGTGGTTGTTATACTTTTATTGGTGCATTATAGTTTCACATCATAATGCAGTTCGTAGTGATATTGACACACATGCACACAGCACTTGGTGGGCTTTCCCCTGGCTCCCTCCCGACTCACCCTCTCCTCCATACAGGATATTAAGATTGCCCTGCCCTACTCTCCATCCCCAACACTCAAGAGAAGAGAGATAATTTCAAATCCATGGCTAATTCCAAGGATCTTCCAATTGTGGCACTTACTCCACTTATTTCTATTAACTGTCTCTCCAGGTTTTAAGAGCCTGATTCTACTCAACCCTTTCTCTAACAGGGTTGGCTTCATTGTGGAAAAAAGGAAGGAGGCAATACAATTAAGATAACCTTTGCAACATTCAGCTCCGGTTTAATGGAGTTGGTTTTTTTTTTTTTTTTTTTTTCTACTCAGGTGATTTTACTCTAGTGCTTTCTACTTCAGCATTATCCCCATATAATTATCAATAGCATCCTCTCTTACCCCAGAAGTGTCCCTGTTTGGAACAATGCATTGCTTGGTCAGTATAGTCATATTTGGCAAAATTAACTTGCACTTTATTTAACATATTATATAAATTTTATTGGTTTTTCTGTGCCATGTCTTCAACCCTCCCCACAAGAAATTTATCGAGTATTTGCTATACACAAAACATTATTGTAGGAGCAGTGGAGTATGCTAAAGTAGAAACATAGTTTCTATTTTTGTTCTACCATAACAAAAAGATAGATAATGAAAAACAGTGCTATAGGACATGCACTTTAGAGATAATATTTCTAATCTTATCTAATTAATCAATCCTTATTTGTGTTATGTCTAAGCTAGACTATTGATGTTAGAATCCAAGAGGAGCATATGACTTGGAATATTGAGAGAAGTCTTGCTGTAGAGACATAGACAATCCAGGTGAGTGGTTGAGACTGTGACCTTCAAGCAGCAGAAGCCATCTCAGGCTTTTATGTGAGGTGAGGATATGATCAAGTGCCAGCTGTGGAAGGATGAGGAGAGGAGAAAGACACAGGGACTTGTTAGGAGGCTGTGGCGATGGTGTGGATGAATTAGATTGAAGGAAGAGAGAGAGACAATCAAAACTGTGAGATGAATTTGGGACCATTAATCCAAATAAATGAGATTAATCTGATGTTTCAATTTAAAAAGATAGATTTCCTTGGTTATCTTGTAAACTCTACTGAATTTCTAATTCTTAGAATGAGCGGTGGTATGTTTGGAAGAACAGGTTGTTGTATTTGAAAGTAATATGCATTGTCCTCTTTTCCCCTTTCATTTCTGAATTACCTTGAACTCACCAGAAAATTTCAGTAACTTTCTGGAAAAGAACAGTTCCTATTTGTAAATGATTTATCTCCGATTCTTCTAGAACAATCATTTTAAAGCTTTGTGCAGTATCATGTAAATGAAATTGGGAAAACTAACTGTCAAAAAGAGATTTGTTCACAGGTATTTATCTTCAAGAGATGAATGGATATACTAAGCCATAAAGAAGAACCCAAATTATGTCATTTTGCAGGAAAATGGATGGAACTGGAGAATATTATGCTAAGCGAGATCAGCCAGTCTCAGAAAGGCAAGGGTGGCATTTTTTCTCTCACTTATGGAATCTGGAGAAAATAGGAAACACAAGGAACTTTATATAATGAAGAGAGAGATGTGTAGAGTAGTTGAAGGGGGTCATGGAAGAGGGTTAGGGAGTGGAAGAGGAGAAGTGAAAAAGGAAACAGCTCAAATAATGCTGAGGCAATATGTGAAAGTATATTGCTATCAATCTCACTAATTTGTGTGTGGAGGAAGGAGGGAGGGCAGGGAGGAATGTGAAGGGAAATACTTAAAGAGTTGTGTGCACATTTTAACATTGAATTTGACTATGATGTGTAATGGCAATTCACAAATAAAATAAATTTTAAAAATGGATGTGTTTACTTGAAATTTTTAAAAAAGATAATAAATGCAGAGAAAAGAGAATCTAGCATGCATGGCAAGGTGATATTGATGATCATCATTAGTAGGAGGCTCATTTAAAAATGTTTTTCTAGCTATGGTGTTGGCTTGGGATAACCTTTTGACTGGCTCCTTGATTGAGATGTAACTGATAAAACCCAGAGATCAAACTTCTCAATTCAATCTCATTAGGAATATCTTCAAGATTGATAAAATGGCGCTGCTAATTTTTTAAGTTATTAGGATATCATTTATTCTATTAATACTGAAGTAGACTTTTTAAAATTCTAGGAGTTTATCTTTAGTTGAAATGTTGTACTTCACAAAATGTATATTCTGCTTTAAAATTATCAAGTCAAAATTGAAAGTGACATCCAAGTTTGTTCCAGTAGTTAAGTCTAGTTGAAGTTCTGTGCTTTCTGAAAAGAAGTTACAACTTAATAAAAAATGTTCTTGAAGAATGTCTCCAATTTCCTATATTAGCTGCAAACAAGATTCTAAGCACTAATAATTTATAATGAGCCTCTGTGAATTATGGGTTCATCTCAAATTGAAAATGGATCCACAAATCATTTCATTTAAAAGTAGATATTTTCTACCACACTGTATCAAAATGTATTATCTGTCACTTCAAGGATCATTTAACATTTTCTACAAAGTTCATATTAATTGGACCATCTCTGTAATATTGTTCACCTAGGAAAACCCATATGAGAACATTCTCTATGCTTTCCTTCTTGGTTATTGCTAATTCTTCTTTCTTAATACTATTGTTTCTGTTGTTCATCGCAAATAAAAAATGCTAAGTTTTTAGTAAAATGAAAATAGCCATAAGGAGTACATTTAATTAATATATTTAAGGAATGAGAATTTCAGAGGAACTTTTATTCTTATAGAACTGATTCTTTCTATTTGCATTTACAAATTAATAGCAGTGGCTTATGCACTTGAGAGGGAGTGCATTCAAATCTTCATAACATTTTATGCTTTACAATACACTTTTACAAACATTATGCCACTTGGCCCTTAAAAAAAGAAAGCTTCTAAGGAAAGTATTACTGTTATGCCTACTTAAACATACAAGGCTAAGGCTTGGGGACTTGGAAATCATATACCTGAGGAGCAGAGGTGGAGCTGGGATTTGCACACTGGTCTGATTCCACATCTAGTGTGCTTGACACGGTATTTCAAATACAATGTTCCAATACTAAGGAATAACAGGAGATTGGTATACAGGCTTCATGACTTCTCTGCCAAATGAACATTATAACATATATATAAAAAAGAGGAAGAATTCTTGCTTTGCTAGTGATGGCTGACTACCCCAGCAGTGTACAGGCAGCCCTGGCACTTAGCATAGATAGTGAGGTCAGCATCTTGGCAGGGCCAAATGGAGGTGGAATCAGGGTTCTGCAGCAGGGATGCATGTTAGAATACTTAGAATATACACAGAGCCCACCTCCACAGGGATTTGAGTAGTGACATGTTCAAGTTCTGACCATCATGCTGATTTAGAACCTTTGCTCCCCTCTAGCTTCCATGTCCCTTTCTGAGTTGAGTAGACCATACCCAAGTCTTCTTCCCTTTTAATGGGGGCAACCACACCTTCCTGGAAATTTGAATTTCACCAGGTCATCCCTTCTGGGAGGCATTGTGCAAATGCTTCATTTTCCGATGTCAGTCAGTTGGTATAAATATACAGATGAAAGAAGTAGCTCAATCCACCAGCCATATCAAATAGAACTTTGGCTTAACTGAGACAACCTTGACATTTAGAGGCCACAGCATCAAATAATGCCAAGTGAAGGATCTGATACAGAAGACAACGTATACAGTTTAAAAAATTTGTACAAGATTCATAAAATTTGCTTTAGGACTTGTGCCCAGAGTTAAGGGAGTTTATGTAGAGCAGGTAGCAGTCTGGAGATAGTCAGTCAAATATTGGCCTTTCATAAGTTTGTAAGAAAAAATATGATAAAGAAATTTCCTTCCCAAACCCCCAAATTCCACCCTCTTTTCTATGAGCAATTCAAAAGGATGAATGGGGTTGAATATTTCTCATGATCTCCAGCCTAGGCCATTTTAACACATAATAAGTGGAAAATACTTATTTCTTATATAAATGACATTTTTTCTTATTACAGGCATCCTCATTTTCTCAAATTTACTGGCTTACTAAAGAAAGGAAAGCTGAAGTACTATAAAATAATTGTATTTCCTTACCTCAAATTAACTTGTTAAACTTAGGCTCTCAGATATAAAGGACCTTTGAGATTGGAGTCCAAAATTAACAATGATGCTACCACCCAACAACATGATTGTAGCTTAGTTATATTGCAAATTGATAGTAGAAAAATTTACAAAAATTAGTGTTCCCTCTTCTTTAGTGGAGAGCCATGGATGGGGCACAGCTATCCAGCAGGTGATCACTCCATCCATCCTTGCATTTGGGTTGGGGCATAAGAAAAGTTATTGCTAATGGAAAGGGAGCAGAAACGCTGTGACTCATTCTCAGATGAGGCTACCAAAGGGAAATGTGCCTTCTACATCTGAGAAGACAGTGCTCCTTCATAATGGAACAAGCCTGAGTCCTTGAATTATCTTGTAGAAGGCTGCCCTCCAGCCAGGAACAAAACTCAATACCCAAGCAAAGAACATTAAGGTATTGAAATTGTGGAATTATTTGTTACACATCTAGAGTTACCTAACTAGGTATACGTTTGGAACAATATAACCAAAACTAGAAAAAAAAAAAAAAACTATGCAACAATTTCAGGGATCTTTTAATGCAGTGCTTAGGAAATTCCAGATGTAGCAGGGAGAATATATGAATGGGCTGAGGGGAAGCAGGGATAGGAGAGAATTGCAAGATTCCTAAAAGAATCTCTTAAAGATGCAAAAGAACAGAAGAAATATATTTTGATTTTAAAAATATGTATGCATTGCTAAGAACTCTATCTTCCACGCATCTTATAATGGTAAATGTGGTACGAACTTGACCACTACATTTTGTTTCTTCATCAAAAGTATTTAATACTTTTTTTTCTCCAAAAGGAACATATTTTAATTTTAAGAAAATATCAACAAGATCTCTATAATTTTATCTGATCTTATTTAAACTCAGCTATTATATAAAATGAAGATTATTTATTCCTGTACTATATGCTAATTGATATGTTATGCATTATTATGGTATTTAGATAGCTATCCTAGCCATTCCTTTGTCCAGTAGAAGCAATTCATTTCTAGATACTCACTGCTATTAATTTTTTTGGGGGGGGGCTAGGAAAAGGTAAGACCTGTCTTACAAATCTACATTACAAAAACTCTTCCATGATGCCACTTTAAAAAGCCAATCACTTTCACAGGAAAGCAATACCTGTTCATGGTCCCAAAGAAAATTTAGTTCCTAAAAACTTTGTTATGATAACAACCATCATTTCTCTCTGATTGACCCAATACAGTCATAACTAGTTTGGTGAAAATACACTTTTAAAATTATGGCCACAAATTTTAGTAATAAAGTGACACTGCCCAGATTTTTGCTCAAGTTTAAAAATGTGTATCTTTGATTTTGCTTTCCCTCCAGTTATAATAGTTTCCTGAGGTCTAATAAATGTAGACTTGTGTGCTGAATGTCAGCTGAGTTATAGAAAGTTGCTGGCAATTCACTTCTTAAAATATTATACATTATTTTTTACTTCTTCTAGAGTACACAGTGGGTCATATCTTTTTTATTCATCACATTGCACTAGAGATGGAAAAGGAATAATATTATTAAGTTTAAAATAACAGCACACAAAGTGGAATTAATGTTGTAGAATACAATGAATAAGTCACACATTTAATTTGGTTATGATGATGATTCTCATTGTTATTTTGTCACCGACACCATTTTATTTTCATTCAATTATTCCACATTCCCCTTAATTTCAATCTCATGGTGATTTATTCTGTAACTCTGAGATATTTTTATTATATCATCTGTGGTTGTTAGAACAGTGCTTAACATACAATAGATTCCTAGTAACTATATTTAGCTTTCTTAATTTTTAAACTAAGCAGAATAAAGAGGAAAAAGAAATAGTTTGTTTTGTTGTTGGGTAAACTGAAGATTCTAAATTTTTGTTACAAGCTCAAATCAGGATATATTCTGCAGTATTGTGATATAATCTGTTGGGAGTTGTGCTCATTCCCTTCAGGCCTTTAGGCAGAAATGCCTCCGCAAAGGGAGCTCAGTACCCCGCTGTCCATGGGATTTTCCTCTGGGTACTGCAGCTGCCCTTTTTTCTTTTCCCTCTGCATTTCTCCTGCAACTTTGACTCATTTATAACTATATTACAGGGCATGCCAACCAGACAACTGCCAAGGGCATCAGTCTTTAAGGAGGGCTGAGGCATCAACAGATTAAATTAGAAATAAGTGCTAGTTCACTCAGGTTTCCACCTGTATCTGACTAGAAAAATGCAAACTGGTACTGCTCTGCCAGGAGTAAATAAAAGCAGGTCTTCCTGATGATGCCTGTCTTTTTTGCTGCATGTTCTGAAGAGCCTCCAAATCAGTAATCGTAGATGAAATTTCTGAAATAAAAGAATGCATGGCACAAGGCTATTTAGAGTGAACCCATGATATATTCTATTATCCGATGTTAAATCCTTTAATATAGTTCACAGAAAATTTCCTAGCTCAGAAAACAAACCAAAACCAAATCATCTAATGAATCAAAGAACCAGCCAACCAAAAAACCTAGAAAGAGAGTCAGAACTACAGAAAAGGAGAGAATGTTTATCTGTGTCTCATCTTCAGAACACTGAATCTATTTCAGTCAGTAGAAGTGAGTTTTGTATGGTACCTCTTAAAACAAATTTATTCTTTCACATCCTTGAGGCTAGAAGATCGAAATCAGTGTGTTGGCAGGACCTGTTCCCTCTGAGTCCCAGGGTGTAATCCTTTCGTATATCTTCCTACTTTCTGTGGAGGTGACAATCCTTGCCATTCCTTGACTTGCAGCTGTATCGATCTCTCTTCTGCCTCTGTTGTCACAAGGCATTCTCCCTATGTGTCTTCCTCTCTATCTGCTGTTCTCCTTTCATGAATTTTCTCTATCATTACTAAATTGATGTTGACTAGTTAAGTTAAATATTGTTGGTTTGAGAAGGAATAGCATATTAGTATGCATCAGCCCAGTTCTGAAACATTTCTGGCAACTGGGTATTCATTTTTAGGGGCATCACTGGTGCGCAAAACTGACTCACATTTGTTTTCTCACTCTAGTCTATATTCACCATGCACTTCAAGAATCATGTACCCTGGCGATTGGTCTTCATCACTGTACATGCTCTCTTCTTGGAACAACTTGAGCATCAGGAATATCATCAGGACTGTACATTAAATCACTGATACACAGTGGAGGAAGATTAAAAGGAGTCAGTGGTGCTCCATGGACATAGAGACCACACCCAGTTTGCATCAGTGAACTGCAGAAAAGATGACATCCAACCCAAGGTGGCGAGACATTTTCCGAGTTTCTAGGCAGAGGAGACCTAAATAGCATTTATGAATAGTATTATTTGGTCTGGTTGCAAATGACATAAATTTGACTAAACAAATCGTAGTGAATTTTTGGTATGTGGCAAGACATATTGAGCCAGGTAGCTTGTACATGTGTTCAAATACTCAACAATCACATTAGAGACCCATAATTTTCCCATGTTCATGTTCTGCCATTCTTATCAATTGGGTTTTCATTCTCATGTCCATAGCTCATGATTGCAATATGGTTGTTGATGTTTAGATTCCAAACACATGTCTAAGCCAGGAAGAATGGAAAAGTGGGAGGGATCAGAGTAGAATGTGTCTCTTTTAATCAGGATTAAAAGTTTCTCCAGAACCACCACAGAGAAAATTTATGCTTAAATCTCACTGGCCACAGCAGTGTCATCTCTGGCTACTAAAAGTTAAGATAGCTGGGAACAAGTCTTCCATAAATGACTTGGACCAGTCAACTATCCACCCCTGAAAATGTGTACATCACCATCCTGAAGAAGGTCAGGATTCTGTTGGCAAGGGAGAAAGGAAAAATTGGAATTAGTAGATAATTAAATGGATCTACTATGGCCACGTATCAAGAAGGTAGGGAAAAAAGTGGCAAGCAAGAAAGGAAGTAAACAATGGCATCATATTATAGTTTAGAAGACCTATTTCTGAGGACACATACAAAACATTCACTGGATGTATTCTAAGGGGAAAATGTGAGAAAGAAAAAGACCTTTAGAAGGTGGGTGATTCTATAATCCTATGATAATATAGATTGAGCTAGACTCTTAAATACATTAATCCTTAACAATACTGGGCTCTATTTTAAACTCAGGATATAATAGAGAAGATACAAACAAAACCCATTTTACATAGATGTAAAATGGCAGAAATAGCAATAATACTTCCTTCTTTCAATCACTTCAGTGTCTCCTGAGACTTTTCAGTTTCACTTTGGTTTGGACTTTGGATCAAAACACTGCTGATAATTTTAGAAAATTTAGTAGGATACTCATTTTGAGGGCATGAGCTATTTTGGGATCATTCATACATAAGGAATAGGAAATACCAAATTTAGAGGATAAAGAATAGAGCCAACTTTCCTTTTTCTCCTCAAGTCAAAGTCACCACCCATAAATATACTTTTCATAACTTGAAATAATAAAGAATGTATATTTGTGAGTTTTTACTCTCTAGGGTAAGTATAATCTTTCATAGTTATTTGAGCATGCATGTTAGTAAAATTGATAGTTCTCTAAAATACAAGCATTAATAATAAATAGTTGTACTAACCATCAAGGTTTTAATATTACTTTTATTTCCTTTAATTTTAATGGTTTCAGTATCTTACTGCTTTGAGGTTTATTAATAGATACCCCTTCTGTTGTAAATGACAGAGCACAATTTTATAGTTTAAGTACAAGGAAAAATAGTATTGCCCCACATAAATGGAAGGTCTGTTTCTTGATCCAGAATTCATCTCTATCCATCCAACTTTCATGTCTGTTTAATTTGTGTTTTGAGTTCATTTTATTGTCTTTCAGGTATTCCCTTTCAGGGCAAAAAAGATAGCTGTTAGCAGCTCTAGTCTATGGTATCTTTGTAGATCCTGATCTGAGATGAGGAGAATCCCATTCCTTATGTCCTTGTATCATGTAACAGGGAAGGTTCTCATTGGCTCTGGATGAGTTCAGAATCCATAACTGAACCAATAAGTAGGGTGATGTGCTATTCTTATTTAGTGAATCTGGAAAATGAGCTTACACTTGCAGATAAAAAGAGGAAGCAGGGTTTAGCCCACCTAAACCATATGAGGAGAAATTTCCCAAAGGGAAGAATACATGGCAGACAAAAAACAAAGCAAAGTAATAAGAGCAACAGATGTGTGCTTATAGGACAAATTAGTATTTCGTAGAATCTAAAACTTAAAAAAAGAAAGCTAGTCAGGCATGGTAGCACATGCCTGTAATCCCAGTACTTGGGAGGCTAAGATAGGAGGATCACAGATTTGAGGCCAGCCTCAACAATTTAGCAAGACTCTTTCAAAATAAAAAATAGGACTGGGGGGAGTGTATCTCAGAGTTAGAATGCCATTGGGTTCAATTCCCAGTTCCACACATATATTTAAAAAAGAGAAAAATAGAAAGCCATTGTTTATCTTTTGTCTATCTTAAAGAGAATATAATTGCAACTGCATTAGGGAGTGCTAGAAAAACTTAGAAGACAGAAAGGACTATCACTAATTTACACAAGGTTAGCATATTAATAACATCCACTAGCACTGAATAGCAGGCTGGACCAGGCATCAGATTAGACACACTATTTTTCTTTCACAAATCCTAATATCAACTACATTTTCCAAAGGATGACATTGGGACTTATAGGTTAAGTTTTTCAAGTCATGCAGCTAAGTCGTGGCAGAACTCTTCTGGTTTTAAAGGTCAATTCTTTACAGTAAGATTCATTATTATGACATAAGTTCATGTTGTCTGAGATGTTCCCAAACATTCTGAAACAGTCCTGTTGTATTCAAGGATAGTTAAAAGCTAAAAAAGCACTATTTAAAAGAAGCCACTAGTTTCACTCTTTATTCTATAAGTTTTATTTTATATTTCTATTTTATTAATTTAATAAACATATAAAATGACTAATAATTACTATATAAATTTATTTTCTGTAAATTGATATTAAATTTTACTAATAGAATTTGTTTCCTAAATAAACATTCTCATCTACAAGATTAAATTGCCCCATTTTTGGAGACATATTTGCCAAACTTGAGCTCAGTCATTGCCTAAATTTTCACAAACTTGAAATTAGTTAAAAGTGAATTAACATGCTTTTCTCTACTAAAGAGATTAAAATAAAACCAAATTTCTTTTTACATTAGATTGTGTACAGAGAAATGTGAGTAGAACTTTGGGGAAAGATATTTAAAAAGATGTAAAAATTAATTGCAATTAGTTATGAAGTCAGCATTAACCTGTGAGACATTCTGCTGCTATACGATTTGAGTGATAGTTATGTGTCAGGCATTGGTATTGGAGCTGAGAACCAACAAATAAAAATATGGGATCACTGACTTTGAGGAACTCAGGGTATGGTCTGGAAGGACAGATGAATAGGCACAAAACCAAGCAAAGTCTGAGGAGCACCAAGCAGGGTACACACGCTGAGCCAAGGAAATTCCTAAGAAAGGCTCCTGAGACAATTAGGGAATCAGGATTGGATCGGGAGAATAGTTAGGAAAGCTTCTGGGAGGCTTAATGCCTGTCCCAAGTTGTGAAAAACAAATCTAGGCAGCAGATGATGAAGGAGAGGGAGACAAATGGGTTCTAAGCTGAAGAGGCAATGTGAACCTAGGTTAGCATCACCTAGAGAAGGGGTATATGGAAGAATGGGTGGGGCAGGAGAGATACTCAGATGCCTGAAAATAGTTTAATATATTCGAGTGGGATGTGGTAGGGAGACAAGTGGGTAGTGATGGGAAAGAAGCACTACCAGTATGTAGTGTTTTTGAACCCCATTGCCTGTGAATATGGAGATTCTGCTGGTCCCCCCAAAGCAATTGACAATATAACAGTTAGCCCAAGAGATAGGGTCCCAAAGCAGTTAAAGTCCATAGCAGGAGGACTATAGGAAGAGCAGGAGGTGCCAAAGGCTGTGCTTGGGGACAAGAAATGATGAAAACTGTGTGGAAAAGTTATGGTAATAGAAATGAGAATTTCATGGAGCAGATGGCCAAGCATTCTGAGCAATAGTACCAGATAGTTTCTTGACCTGGTTTTCCTTTGGAGGACTCCAGACTCATAAAGGTTCTTTCGTCATATGAAAGGCACAGAAGACATACATACTTGGCTACCCACTTGGAGAACCACTACCATCTATAACCAAGCAGGACTACAGGCCTGCACTTCCTGAAAGGGAAGCCATGTTCTGGATAAGCTGGTACAAGAAAAGGCAGAGCTATTTTTTTACCTTTTGGCCTTCTCTCTGACAAGAAATAGCATTAGTATCCCTACAAGGCTATTAATAGCAATCTGTAATGAAGAAGAAAAAGGAATCACACATTTCTCCACTATACTTAGGGGAACACAATGCTAATGCCCTCTTGATATAAATAGAACTCTCCAGAAACATAAAGTACTTGTTTATAGGAGATTGTGTAAGAGAGTCATATTTTTTTAAATTATGCTCATGTTTATAATAAGTAGACTAAATGTTAAGAGGATTATATTGCTATAGGAATCTCTAATGTATAAAGAATTAAAATAGAGTTAAAAAGGTGTCTGACAATGAGTATTTCTAGGTATATCTCATGATGTTTTTCTACTCACGTGATCTGATCCAGAAATATATTTAAGTCCAACCTTAGGAAATTACAGCCACTTCTTTAGTTGAGCCACATCACCTTGGAGTTCTTCAGCAAGATTTCTAATACTTAACTCAGACCTACCTTTCTCTAAAACACAAGTGGATATGCTCCCCTGGATTGATATACTCAATACTCTTTCTTGAAATACCACAAGGCTGGTGAAAGGGTGAGAGATGGCTTTAATAAGAAATTTATTCTTTTTTTTATTGGCGCATTTTAATCATACATCTTTGTTAGGTACAAGCTAGTAGAAGCATACATGTGCACATCTCTCAGTTAACCCTTCCCCAATGCCCACCCCATCCCCTCTCACCTCCACCGCCCTCCTCATGTTCAGCTTTGATATGTTTGTGAAAGTACATCATATGCATTACAGTGTTTCTCTCACCCCCTGAATAACCTTCAGTTAAGTCCCTTCTTAATTCATCTAAGGTTTCTCCTTCTTCGTCTAGAGTCCCTCTTTATGATCCACTTTCTCTCTAGCTTCCGCATATTAAGGAGAGCATATGATTTTTTACTTTTTGTGACTGACTAATCTCACTTAACATAATGTTTTCCAGGTCCATCAATTTCCCTGCAAATGGCACAATTTTGTTCTTCTTTATGGCTGAGTAAAATTCCATTGTGCATATATCCCAAAGTTTTGCAATCCATTCATCTGTTAATGGATATCTTGGCTGGTTCCACAGTTTGGCAATTGTGAATTTTGTGGCTATAAACATACAGATGCATTAGTCTGATAGTTTGGTTTCTGTTCTTTTGGGTAGATACCCAGAAGTGGTATTGCTGGATCATATAGTAGGTTCATTCCCATTCCTCTGAGGATCCTCCATACTGTTTTCAAAAGTGACTGAGCTAATCTGCAATCTCATCAACAATGTATTAGGGTTCCCACTTCTCGACACCCTTGCCAGCATTTGTTGTTGTGTTTTTGATGATTGATATTCTAATTGGGGTTAGGTGAAATCTCAGGGTAGTTTTAATTTGCATCTCTCTGATTGCTAATGATGTTGAACATTTCCTCATACATTTATTGACCATTTGCATTTCTTCTTTTATGAAGTGTCTGTTTAGGTCCTTTGCCTATTTTTTGATTGGTTATTTGTTTCTCTTAGCTGTGAGTTTCTTGAGTTCTCTGTATATTCTAGATATTAGTCCTCTATTGGAGAAGTAGATGGCAATTTTTTTCTCCCATTCTGTGGGCTCTCCATTAAGGTTCTTGATCAATTTAATGAGATCCCATGTATTAATCTTCCTTTGAGTTGCTTGTGCCTTTGAGGTCTTATTGAGAAAGTTTTTATCTGTGCCTATGTGCTGAAGTGTTGGACCTATGCCCTCTTCAAGTAGCTACAAGGTCTCTGGCCTGACTTCCAGGTCTTTGACTCATCTTGAATTGACTTTTGTGCAGGGTGAGAAAGTGGGGTTTATTTCCATTTTCCTGCATATGGTTAACCAGTTTTGCCAACACCATTTGTTAAAGAGGGTATCTTTTTTCCAGTGTATTTTTTTGGCTCCTTTGTCAAAAATCAATTGACTGTAAGCATGTGGGTCTGTTTCTGAGTCTTCTATTCTTCTCCATTGATCTATGAGTCTGTTTTTGTGCCAATATCATGTTGTTTTTATTATTGTGGCTTTGTAGTAGAGTTTGAAGTCAGGTATTGTGATACCTCCTGCATGGTTCTTGTTGCTAAGAACTACTTTAGCTATTCTGAGCTCTTTTGTTGTTCCAAATGATTTTAAGGACTGATTTTTCTATGTCTGTGAGCAGTGACCTTGGTAATTTAGTGGGCATTGCATTGAATGTGTAGACCACTTTTGGAAGAATGACCATTTAGATGATATTTCATGGAAGATTTTTCTGTCTTCTAAAGTCTTCTTCAATTTCTTTTTTCAACTTTTTATAGTTTTTCTTGTAGAGGTTTTTTTACCTCCCTGGTTAGGTTTGTCCCTTGTATTTTATTTTTGGGGTGCTATTATGAGTGGAATTGTTTTCTGGATTTCTTTTTCAGTGGATTTATGTTTGTCATATAGGAAAGTTTATGATTCTTGAAGACTGATTTTGTATCCAGACACTTTGCTGAATTTTTTGATCAGTTCTATAAGTCTTTTAGTGGAGTTTGTTGGTTTTTCTAAGAATAGTATCATGTAATCTGCACAAAGGGATAGTTTTAGTTCATCTTTTTCTATATATACACCTTTGATTTTCTTATTTTTCCTTATTTCTCTGGCTAGAGTCTCAAGTACTGTGTTGAACAGAAGTGGTGGTAATGGATGTCCTTTTCTTGTCTCTGTTTTTAGTGGGAACTCTTGCAATTTTTCTTCATTTAATATTATGTTGGCTGTGGGCCTATTGTATATTGTCTTTATGATATTGAGGTATATTACTTCTATTCCAATTCTCTGCAGTGCGTTTTAGCATGATTGGGTGTTGGATTTTATCACATGCTTTTTCAGCATCTATTGAAAGGATCATGTGATTTTATTCTCTTTATGTGGTGAATAACATGGATTGTTTTCCATATGTTGAACCAGCCTTGCATCCCTGGGGTGAATCCAACTTGGTCATGGTGTATAATTTTATTGATATGGTTTGAATGTGCATTGCTAGTATTTTGTTTAGCAGTTTTGTGTCTAAGTTCATCAGCAATATAGGCCTATAGTTTTCTTTTCTTGAGCTGTCTTTATTTGGTTTTGGTATTAATGTGATTGTGCCTTCATAGAATGTGTTTGGGAGAGTCTCATTCCTTTCTATTTAGCTCCTCTATAAAGGTTTTATAGAATTCACTTGGAAAACCATCTATCCCTGGGCTTTGTTTGATGGTAAACTCTTAATTGCTGCTTCTATCTCTTTGATTGCTATCGGTCAGTTTAAGTTTTCTATATCTTCTTAACTCAATTTAGGAAGGTTGTATGTAACTAGAAATTTGTCAATTTCTTCTAGATTTTCATTTTGTTGGAGTATAGTTTTTTAAAAGTAGTTTCTGATTATCCTCTGGATTGCCACACTGTCCATGGTAATATCACCTTTTTCATCTCTTATTTTGGTAATTTTGGTTGGTTCTCTCTTTCTTTTGGTTAGTTTGGCTAATAGTTTATCTATCTTGTTTATTTTTTCAAGAAACCAGCTTTTGGTTTTGTTTATTTTCTGTATTTTTTTATTCTCTACTTCATTAATTTCTGCTCTGATTTTAATGATTTCCTGTCTTCTACTGGGTATGGGATTGGACTATTCTTGTTTTTCAAGGTCTTTGAGCTGTGTCATTAGGTTATTTATTTGGTGATTTTCCTATTCTTCTTATGTGGGCACTCAGTGCTATAAATTTTCCTCTTAGTACTGCCTTCAAGGTGTCCTAGACATTTTCATATGTTGTGTCTCTCTTTTTGTTTGTTTCTAGGAACTTCGTAATTCCTCCTATTACTTCTATGACCCATTCCTCATTCAGCAATGTGGTGTTCAGTCGTCATGTTTTCATGGTTACTTTGGGTCTTCTTATAGTTGATTTCTAGTTTCATTCCATTGTAGTCTGAAAAGATGAAGGGAATTATGTTACTTTTAAAAAAATTTTCCAGTGCTCACTTTGGGGCAGAGAATGTGGTCTATTTTGGAGAAGGGTCCATGGGCAGCTCAAAAAAATGTGAATTCTGCTGTAGTTGGGTGAAATATTCTGTATGTGTCTAATCAGTCAATTTGGTTTATGGTAGTCTTTAGGTCTGAGGCATCCTAAATCATCTTTTGTCTAGAATATTGGTCTAGTGATGTTAGAAGAGTATTGAAATCTTCCAGTATTATTGCATTGGGATCTATGCGTGACTTTATATCATGAAGAGTTTGTTTTATGAAAGTGGGTGCACCTATGTTTGGGGCATAAATGTTGATAATTGTTATTTCCTCTTGCTGAATTTTTCCTGTTACTAGTAAAAAATGACCTGCTTTGTCTCTTCTGATAAGCTTAGGCTTGAAGTCTAATTTGTCTGATATCATAGTTGCTACTTCTACTTGTCTTTGACATTCATTGGCCTGGATTACCTTGCTTCAGCCCTTCACCTTTAGTTTGTGGGAATCTTTGCTTGTATGGTGTGTTTCTTGCAGGCAGGATGTAGATGGATTTTGGAGTTTAATCCATTTTTTTCACTGTGTCTTTTTATTGGAGAGTTAAGGCCATTTATATTCAATATGATTATTGAGAGATGATTTTTAATTCCTAACATTTTGAGTTTTAACTTCTGTTTGAGGTAGTGTTTATTCTTCTTTGCTTAGTTGTTTGCTTCCTGGAAATTATTGTTTCTCTGGTTCTGATGTTTATTTGTTAGTTCTTCTTTATAGTTAATCTCTTTGAGTATTTTCTCTAGTGCTGATTTGGAAGACATAAATTCTTTCAGCTTCTGTTTGTCATGGAAGGTTTTTATTTCCCTGTAAATTTTGAGAGACAGTTTTGCTGGGTAGGAGAATCTTGGTTACAAGTTATTTTCTTGAGTTTGGAGTATGTTTCTGTAAGCTATCCTGGCTTCCATGACTTGGTTTGGGGGATCTGGAGTAATTCTGATTAGTTTACCTAAGAGTGATATTCTCTTTTCTAAGTGGTCTTATCCACTGTTTAAGTTTGTATTGATGCCTTCACTTCAATTATTGCATCTTTCTTTCATGTCCTTCACTTCCTTCAAGGCTTCTCTTTGATTCCTGTTTAGGGTGTCAGATTCTTTGTTTATTTGTTCCTTTATTTCTTTCCAGCTGTCTCTGCATTCTTTTTGGAAATCTTGTATTATCTATACTATTAAAGATCTGAATTGTTCTTCTGGTAATCTCTGCAATCCTGTTTTGGTGAGTTCTATTACTGTAGGATTGTGGTGGCTCATTGTTTCTTTGCTATTTTTCCTTCTCATGGTTTCCCTGTTCTTAAATTCATGTCTTTGCTGCTCTTGCAAGCTTTCTCTCAATTTATAGGTTTCTTATTTTTATTTTCTCTCTGTGAATAGTATCTTGTACTGAGTTGTGATTATTCTAGGGCTCCTTCTGCCTACTGTAATGGTGCCATTGGTGGATTTCATGTATTTACTTATAGGGTCCATTTGTTGCTTCTGTTATGCATATTTGTCTCAGAGGCATGAGTAGAACAGCTTGTGGCCTCTGTGTTTTTAAGCCTCAATGTGGAACATATTGAGGTATTTCTTCTATCAGCTGAGGTGAGTTAATCCTTGGTGTCTGGGAGTCTTTTCTGGTGCTTCACCTCTCTGGTCCAATCTCTGCAGTAGAGATTAGAGGTGTCTGCTGGTATACACAAGAGCAGGTTGTGGTATGTTCAGTGGTGAAGTTTGAGTGAGGGAGGAGAAGCTACGGTGATGGGTTCAAAAATAGGGTAAAGTAGAAGATATGGTCCAGTGGAATAAGAGTTTGAGTGTGTTAAGGTGATATATGGTAGAGACTAGAGATAGTAGATATGTGGGGGGATTCTAGTAGTTAATGTAGATTATTTAAGTGCAGTGGTATGAAATGGTCTTAATATAAGACAGAGAAGAAAGGAAAAAGGAAAGAGAAAAAAATGTTGAAGAGAAGACTATAGATACGAGGGGGGAAGCTTGTAAAGGGGATGAGGAAGAGAACAGACAAATGAGCAAATAATAACAAAGCAACCAATCATACAAACAAACAAATGAAAAAATAAAACAAAGCAATACAAAAAAAAACCATGATTAAAAAAAAACTCTGCAAGTATATAAGTACAGAGCAGACTTTGCCTCTGTAGTCTTCTTGGATCTGCATGGATATTTTCATCTTGTAAGTGTCTACTCACTATAGTAGATTTTTGAGCCTGTTTCAGGCATTCTTATTTGCTCAGTGCCCTATAGTGGTGATTTTGTGTGTGTGTGTGTGTGTGTGTGTGTGTGTGTGTGTGTGTGTGTATCCTCTAATGGGTTGCCTGCAGTGGTTAGGACCTTGACCTGATGTCTCTCTCTGTCAGGGCAGGCACTGACTTCCACTGTTGCCTCTCCTGCTGCAATCTTGTGTCTCTGAGCTCTCCACAGGGCCTGACCCTATGCCACTCTCTGACTATGTAGGCAGCAGGCATCACTGGATCTGGACCAGTGTAAGCCTAAGACTTCATGCTTTCCACAGGCCCTGTGTCTGCATCTCTCCCTCTGCCTTTGCAAGAGGCAGATGTACAGTCTAAACACGGACATTTTCCAGGGGATCTGTAATGTCTCTATGCCCTATGTGCTCCTGCACTTCTGTTTCTATCCAACTGCTAGAAAGGTGGGTGACTGAGTCTATGGTTTGTCCCAGGAACCCTTGTGACCATGCAATTAACTTAAAAATTGAGTGCTGCTCGAGTTCTGGAAGGAAAGTTGAGTTGGAATGTCTCTGCCGAAGGCTTAAGCTGACCATCCCAGGTGTTCTGATCACTTTCATCTTGCGAGGATATGTCACCTGATTAGGGTGTGGAGTTCTGTAATCGCTTACTCTACATCTGCTCTCTGGTATGCAGAAGGTCATTGGATGCCTCAGTGCTAGTAGACCCCTCTCTGCGGGTGGCTCAGTGGTGGCCACTCCATCACAGTGCACACTACGCATATGGGCTCCTTTGCTTTCGCTGGTCTGCTTTCTGGGTTTTGTTCAACTGTGTTTCAATTTTTGTTACTTTGTTCATTTTTTTGCTACTTTTTTCTTCCATCAAAAAGCTGCTTTTATGGCAGTTTGGTTCGAGTTTTACAGTGCCTGAGATGAGGTGTTTCAGTCACCATCTTCGGCTCCTTCAGGATTTATTCTTAATAAGAAAGCCTCTTTCTTCAGGAAAATTATTAGACTAAAGATATGGACTGAAGATTTCTGATTTCCCCATGATGCATACTGAAAAGATGCCTTTGACAGAAGAATAGCTACAGAGTCCCTGGATCTCAGGTAGATTGATCTCAGGCAAACTTTCTTTAAAGCAACAAATCCATCTGAGTTCATGTTGACTTAAGTGTCCCAGTACTCCCTAAAGTGCCTTGACCATGGTACTCTCCTATTGGTTACAAATAACAAAGAAAGTTAGTAAACCTTCTGAAGAAAAGACAGTGTCATTCAATACTCCTTTCCAAAGGACATGGATAGGGTCAGAGTTTTTGCAAAGTGAAAAAAAAATTAACTAGACATAAAGGAAAAAATGATAAATTAGGTTACATTAAAATTGAGAGTTCCTGTTGATAAAATGACACCATAAAGAGAGTGAAAAAAGCTGGATGTCATGGTGTACACCTTTGATCCCTGTACTTAGGATGCTAGGGTAGGTGCTTCCAGGTTCAAGACCAGCCAAAGCAATTTATCAAGACTCTCATCAATGTAGTGAGGCAGTGTCTAAAAAAATAAAATGGGATGAAAGTGTAGCTCAAAGGTAGAGTGCCCCTGAGTTCATTCCCCAGTACAAAGAGAGGAAGAGTAAGGGAAGGGAAATAACTCTCTTACTGGGGGAGAGTTAGCATTTAACTGGTAAAGGACTAGTATCCAGAATACACAAAATGCCTTTGAAAACTCAGTAAGTCAAAGATAAATGGTTAAACAAAAACATGGGTTAGAAACTAGAATAGACAATTCTCTGAAAAGAATGTCCAAAGTATCAATAAAGAAAAGATGTTCAACTTACTTAGGCAGCAGTAAATATAAGTTAAACCAAGTAACATCACATCACATATCTATAGAAGGGTGAAAACAAAAAGGAGTGGTAATACCATGTGCTGGTAAGGAGATTGGTACCAATGCACATGCTTCAGATAAGAACCACAATCATACAATCTCTTTGGAATGTTATTTGTAGTATTTATTAAAGTTAAACATAAATATATTATATGATTTTGCAATTCCACTCCTAGATATGTATCCAACAGAAGTGTACACATAGCATCAAGAATGTCTATAGCAGCATTATATAATGGCCCCAAACTGAAAACACCCCTCAAATTTATGAATTTAGTAATTGTGATATTGCTAAAATAACACAAAATGGATAAAGGTAATCTATGGTGATAAGAACTAGGATAGTGTTTACTTGTGAGTAGAAGAAAGAAAGTAGTGACTGGGATGTAGATGACAAATGAGTGAAACTTCTGAGCAATTGGTAATGGTTTATTCTGTGACCTGGGTAGTAGCTACCTGGGGTATATATTTTGTGATAACTCACATAGCTATATTCTTATTTGCATCTTTCTGTATATATGTTGTATGTCAGTAAAAAAAATAAATTATTTTTAAGAAGTGCATCAAAGTAGCTTGACCTCAGTTGCTATTTCACAATTGCCAAACTATAGAAACAGCCAAGATGTCCATTGACAGATGAATGGATTACAAAACTCTGGTATATGTACACAATGGAATTTTACTCAGTCATAAAGAAGAACAAAATCATGCTATCTGCAGGGAAATGGATTCAACTGGAAAACATTATGTTAAGTGAGATTAGTCAGTCACAAAGGGTAAAAAAGAATATGTTCTCCCTAATATGCAGATGCTAGGGAGAAGATGGGGCAAAAAGGGACTCCAGATGGAAAAGGAGAAACCCTAGATAAGCAAAGAAGTTGACTTAACTCAAGGTGATGGATGGGGGGGGACACCCTAATGCTCATGATGTACTTTCACAAATATATCAAAGTCAATCACTAAACTGAACTTGAGAAGGAGGGAGGGAGAGGAAGTGGGGAGGGAATTGGGGAAGGGGCTAAATGAGAAATGTGTGCATATATGTATTTATCAGCTTGTACCTAACAAAGATGTATGATTACAATGCACCAATTAATAAATAAATTTAAAAAAATAAAAATAAATTTGAATCCAGAAAAAAAAATAATTCCATGTACTTTTGCCATTCAAATCTCACCTTCCAAATGTGACTCTGTTTTTACTGCTGACATAACTAGAGCAGGAGAAGAGATTCTTGCATAGTTTGGCCTGAGGTCACTTGGAACTCTTTGACCTTCGAGGGAATGTGACAACTAGCTATGGAATTAACATTATATTATTAAACCATAACCTATTAAAAGGGCAACATGGCTTAATTACATCCCTAAATCGAATAACATGCTATGACTTGGTAAAGACACGGATGTTGAATCTGTATAAAATGAAAATTGCTTGACAGTGTTAAAACACATAATTTTGCTGTGTCGTGAGGAGTGTCACAGTGTTAGTAAATAGATAAAGGATGAGTGTGATGTCAAGAAATAATTGAGTCCTGGTGGGATTGAGCTATGGACAAGCCATTCAGTCTGTTTCCTAAAATAATTTCCATGTCTCTAAGGTAACTTTACATAATCAGTGTTGATCTTTCCATAGCATGTTTAGCATAGGGAAAGTACAAACAGATTGTTCTGGCTTACAGATGAGATATTTAAAAAGCTTTAAGTTGCCATCTATTTACTTACTCTGAAGTCATAAATTATTAGATAAAAAGGATGACTTCAGTGGCTACCCATCACCTTCAGGGTCAAGTTTGCTATTCAAGACTGCTCAGTCTAGAATACAAGTTTTCTCACCATCTGGTTCTTTTATCTTCCCACCTTCCTTTCTTCCAATTCCATCCTCTTCTAACTCATTTATAGTTCAGCAGTTGCTAACTACTTCTGGTTTCTGCATATTTGCTTCTCCAAACTTCCAGACTTTGTTTGTGCATGCTTTTAACTTTCTGCCCTGAAAAGTCTTTCCCTTCATCATCTCCCTGGAAAATTCCTATTCATCCTTCAAAAACTTCCTCCATCTCAAAAATTAATAACATCTTCCTCTATTATAACTGCAAACTCTTTCCATGTTTCCATTGTTGATCTTGAAACTGTATTTTCCCCTCTTCTCTTTATGTTTAGAATTACTTGAAAATAGGGTTATACTTTATGAATTTCTATGCACTTAACACCTATTCAAATGTATGGATTCACCTATTATTCAAATGTATGGATTATGGAAAATGCTCAAGAAATATTTACTGAAAGAAAATGAAAAAATTTCTTCTTTCACAAGCAATTTGCCAGAGAAGAAATTCAAATGGCCACTAAGTGTATTAAAAAATCCCCAGTCTCATTATTATTGAAACAACTGAAAGCTGATATAGTACATATATAATGAAATATTATTTATTCCTTAAAATTAAATATCAAAAAATCATAATACCCAGGCTGATGCACTCAGTTTTGTGCTTCTTTTCACGTACTTGAAAAAGTGTAAGCTTTGACCTATAAATGTATGATTAGGTATATCTATTCTTAGGAAACAATTCAATAATATGAGTATATATCATACACAAATATATATTTTAGTGCTATTTGTAATAAAGAAAATGGAACTTCAGCAAAGGGCCCAATAGTAAGGAAATATTTACATAATTATAATACTTCTCTACAATGGAGCATTGTACTTAATTTAATGACACAAGTATTTAATGACACATGAAAATCCTTATAAGGTTGCCTAAAAAAGTAGGATAACAAAGTACATATCTAATACAGTATAAACTTAATTATATAAATATACTATTAAAAGATTAAAGGAAAAATATACTAAAGCACAGTAGTGGTATTCCTGAAGGAATTAGGTTATAAAAAATTTTTTTCTTTTTCCTTAAAGTTTTCTTTAGTTCTAAATTTCTACAATAATCTGGTTGTCAGAAGAAAAATAAATCTCCCTCAACTTCCAAATACTTTCATATATGTCAAAAACACAAATCAGAACCCCTTTTCAAGCCGGGCGTGGTGGCGCACACTTGTAATCCCAGCATTTGGGAGGCTGAGACCGGAGGATCCGGGTTCACAGCCAGTCTCAGCTTCCTAGTGAGGCACTCCGCAACTTAGTGAGACCTGGTTTCAAAATAAAGAATAAAAAATATAGGACTAGGGGTATAGCTCGGAGGTAGAATGCCCCTGAGTTCAATCCCCATTACTGCAAAAGCAAACAAACAACAACAACAAAAAACCCTTTTCATTCAAGTGAGCAAGGGACAGGCCAAAGCTGACTATAAATAATTTCAAAATGCAGAAAACATTTTTAAACAATTTTATCTACCCTCTAGTAACTTGGTGTCTATCTCTGTTGCTAGAATGTGGAATATTTCCAAGAGAAGAAAAGAAAGGGAATCATCAAATGTTTCTTGAGAATGTGGAATCAGGCAGTAGCCCAAACTTTCTCATGTTTCTTTAACCACCATGGAAATATTACAAAACAGATATTATATCCACAAATTGGTGGCTTGTCCAAAGGCACACTGGTGAATGACAGATTTTGATCCCAGGATTATCACCTAAAAATTTTCCATTCTGAGCCAGATGTGGTGGTGCATGCTTGTAATCCCAGTACTTGGGAGGCTGAGACCGGAGGATCTGGATTTGTGGCCAGCCTCAGCTACTTAGTGAGGCCCTCTGCAACTTAGAGAGACTCTGTTTCAAAATAAAGAATAAAAAATAGGGCTGATGATGTAGCTCAGAGGTAGGATACCCCTGGGTTCAATCCCCAATACAGAAAAAAAAATCCATTCTTTCTATTGCAATTAAATATATTTTTAAGCAAAACAAGTTACACATAACCTGGCTTTAAATACAACATAAAATTAATTTATAGTAAGCCATACATGTTGCTTGTTTAAATATTTATTAAATAGAAAGAATTTGTTCCCTAAATCACAATTCGTACAAGCAACAAGAACAAACATTTTGAAAGCAGAGATGATGTTAGAGGAGCTATTAGTCTCCATCATGGGCCCAGGTCTGGTCAGAAGTAACTGTAGGAACTCAGTAGGGTATTGCTGAGTTGAATTAATTAGATGACTCAGTGGGAACTTAAAATCTTTCCAAGACTAAGTTACCTCAAATTTAAAATTAGGTCAAACTAACTAAATGAAGTTTTACTGTGTTTCCTTATGTATGCCTTCATGAGGACTTTTCTTAATCTTGACAGCAGATTTTACTCTTAAAAGACATGTCTCTTTTAAGATTTTCATGCAGCCATTAAATCCCTCTCTTTCTACACTAAAAAAAATTACATCCTATATTTTAGCAGAAATGATTAAGGGCTATTGACTTTTGTCTCTTCTAGAAGGACCTGTACATTGACTTTTGTGGCCATTACTATAAGTACTGTCTTGTCAGTGACCACTGGAAGTAATGGAGATTTCAAAGAAACAATTTTATATAAACATGAGTTTGTCTAAAATTCACACTTTGAGTTGTTTTGGGTTCAGTGATGCTTTTGAAAAAGATTACCAAAATTAAAGTATTAACAAAGGTAAGATTTAGTGGCCAGATTCTCTTCAGGATCTACTTTATCTACTACTTTATCTCTCTAGGAAAACAGTGCTTTGAGGAATGTATCTAAATGGGGAAGAGGAACAAATGTTTTGAGCTCCCACCCTGGACCAGGTACTGTAAAAATATTATTACATTTGGGATTACAAAACCCCAGTGAAGTAGACTTCCCTTTTCTCACACAGTAGAAGAAAAAACAGACTCAATGTCTGAGCACTCACTCAAGGACTCATAGCTGATAAAAGGTTGAATAGGTTTTCTGCAGTGTTTCTTGCTCTCAGAGGTCTCTGTCCTCTCTATAGCCTGCTCTTTATTGCAGGAACTATAATTCCTAGATTTCTTTAGTGTAGCTTCCAAGGAATGGTAGTATTGGACTCAGTAGAGACGGGGAGGCCAAAAGCAGTCAAGACCGAATCCTCCTTTTTGCTCCACCTTTCCAGAAGTATCTACATATAGCTCCTTCCTGGCTCTAGGTCTAATGGGTTTAGCTATAATTCTGGTTCCTATTAAATGACTTCAGCTTTGGGACTCTGCTAATTCACCTTCTCCCTGCTGTGTTGGCTTGAGATTGTCATTGCTTCTTATTCATATTAATCTATGAATTACCTACCTGTGCCCTCTTTCCTATTGGCATCTCAGCCCTTTAATCAACTATATAAGCACTTCTATGCATTAAATCTCTCTAGAATAAAAAATAGATAAGAAAAAAGAAAATATCTCCATTGGTTTCTCTGCTCCTGACTGGCAAATATTCACTGATAAGCCAGATTCCGGTGTGCACCTCTTTCTCTATTGACCAATGATAGCACACTGACAATAAAAAGATGATAGTTGTCTTTTAAAGGATGAATAAAAAGTCATACTTTAGCACATGACAAGAATTTCTGTCTCAGATTTTTTTTCATTTGTCTCTTATCTGCACAGTACCTTGTCACTTTATGCATTTCAAAATAACTCTACTTTTATAGAACTGGAAACTATTATTGACAGCTATGTTCAAAAACATGTTCGTGTGTAAGTTAGTTTCTATTGTGTGGGCTGGATTTTGGCAGAGAAGCATATGGAGTCCAAAGAGTATGACACATAACCATGCATTTTAATGTGCCATTAAGACTAATTTCCCTTTGGCCACCAGTTCTGTAATTTGTCATAGGGTCAGATGCTGAGCTTGAAGCTTTTGCTACATGTTGTGAAAAGGAAGCAGATTTAATATTTGTGATTGTCTAATGCACAAGGAATCTAAAACTATTTTTTCTCCTTTTCTCCAAGCTTTACAGCTTTAGGTATGCACACATGCTTCTTTTCCTGAAACATATGAACTATTTTAATTAATTTGCTGAATCAGCTGGACTGAAGAGGGGGCCAGTGGAAACCAAATTATTTTTCTTCCCCTTTTCTTCAAATACAATCAACAACCTACTTGTTTCATACTCTTAGAAAGATGTACCTCTCCTCTTTTATGATACTTCTTTATTTTTGTATTAAAAAGCCCCAATCTACTCCATTCTAAATGATCACAAAATGAATTCATTAATTAATTTAACAAACATTCACTAGACACTTTTTTACCTGGAAGTGTTCTGGATTCTTGGATTATGGTAGTAAATGAATCAAACCTTATTCTATACCTTATTCTTAGAAAGTTCACATTCTGGTAGAGAGAGACAACAAATGTGACAAGTATGTGAAATACATAGTACATTAGTGATAAGTGCTAAGGGGGCTGGCTTATAGACAAGTTGATGAAGAAAGACTTCACTAGGAAGAAAACCCTTCCATAGTTTTCAATACCTCACTCCTAGATGAAGCCTGTGTTTTCTATTTCCCTCAGAAAGTTGTGGCCATCAGAAGAGAACCTCCACAACCTTCCATCACTGACATCTGCCCATCTATCAACATCTGAGCCATATACTGTGCCTTCTTTCCTGGGAGCTTAGAAAAACCCTCCAAGCTTTTAGGTAAATCCAACCTTTCTACTTGTGCACTGGATCCAATACCCTCTTGCTTACTCAAGAACATCACTTTGACCACTCTCCTTTTGAACTATGTTATCAATTTTCTTTTGCTCAGCAGCATGTAAACATCTCTCATCTTAAATGCCCTCTTAGCATGCACTTCTGTCTTCAGCAACCACCGTGCTTCCTTTTAGAGCAAAACTTTTCTCCTTAACTATTCTCCTTATCCTCTATGACTGTCCTCCAATTCTCTCTAGAGCCTGTTCAAATCTGATGTTTGCTTCCACTACTTTGCTGAAATTGAAAAGTCACCAATGACTTTCATTTTCCTAAATATAGTGGTTGATTCTCAATCCTCATCGTATTTCTCCTTCATCATCATTTCACAGAGGCCATCAGTCTGTCCCATTGAAACTCTTTCCTCACTTGGTTTCTGGGATACCACAGTAACCTGGCTTTCCTTCCACCTCTTGGGAAGGTCCTTATCAGTCTCCCCTATTTTTACTCATCTCCCCATCCCCTAAACATTGGAAGGCTCTAAGTCTCAGCCCTTGGACCTCTCTTTTTCTATTTATAATCATTCTCTATTATCTCATCCAACCTTATGGCTTTTGCCACCAATATGCTGAAGACTTCCAAATATATATGTCTACCTTTAAGTTAGATTCATGAATCCAATCTCCTACTTAACATCTCTGTCCAGATACCAATACTAGACATCTATAACTTAACATACCAATATCAGAATTCCAGACTATATCCCAAAATGTTCCAGTTAAAGTTTTTCTCTCCTCAACACAGGCCTGCTACAGGATTGAGCAGGATGGGGAAGAAATTAGAGAAGATAAGAAAGATTTTTGAACAGCATGTGTCTATTGTTCTGTGTTCCAAAAATTTGATACATATTCAACAAAAAAAAATGAGTAGAAAATGAGAAACAGAGAAACCAGCCAAGATATTATTTCCATAATTTCTGTGGAAAACAATAGTGACCTGAAATAAGGAATAGCAATAGGAATAGAAAAAGGTGGGTAGAATAGGGAAGTTTTTTGGCAGTAAAATAGCTGAAACTTGGTGACTAGTTGGATATAAAGCATGAAGGAAGGAGAAAAGTTGGGATGATTTCAGGATTTGTGTTAGACATCTATGTGGATATTGGTGACATTGAGATAGGAAATCATATAATTTTGGAGAAAAGAGAATAAATAAATGTTCAATTTCATTCATATTGCAAGTTCATGCCTACTACATGAGGAAATGAAGCAAGTGTTTGTAATGCAAGTTCAGATGACAATTTTTTAATGTGAAAGAGAGCATGTAGTTAAAAGAAAATTAGTCTGTGCATATATCCAAAAGGCCTCAATTTGGCATCGAGCCACACTAATTAAGGGCTAACAAATATAGACTGCCTCTATATTTTCTACCCATTGGAAGAAAATCCTTAAAACAAAAACAGTATATGCAATTCTCACAACATTGTCTTTATGTAGCTAAGAAAAAAAGGAAGTGGGATACTTAGTATATATTATTTTGTATACAAGAAAATATGGGGTGGTCTACTCAACAGTTATAATCTTTGAACACCTTGTGTAAGCCACACATTTGCATAAAGCTGAAACCTCCTTATAAATCCTACCCACTCCAACCCCATGCCCACAAGTGACTTCCAAAGAAAACAGTAAGTATCCAGGCACTCGGTGAGTAACAAAAAAAGCACTATTAGTGTGTGTCTTCCTGACAATAGCAGCTTTGGAGGCTTTCAGGCCAGTAAAACCACAGAGCAGCTGAGCTGGAGATGATTCTGTATCATGAATCATCACCAAAATTGTGAGCTGAATTCTGATGGCAAAGACTTTATTACTGTGATGTTATAATAAACCAAAAAAATACACACAGTTGGATTTTCAGATGACAGGTGGAACACAGCGTTTCTGGCTGAAGACAACTCAATTTTGCAGTTTTAAATTGTGGAAATTTGATATGGGCATCACTGTAAGAGGATATGTGTGGAACCCTACTAGGTTCTTACTGCAGTGACTTTTTCTGGCAGTAAGACTCCCATTCTGATTATAATTTAGCAGTATATGGAGAATCCCCATAGGGAGTCCTCTCCACACAGAAACTTTCTGAGATTTGATTAGCTTAAATTTACTGAAAGTTTATCCATTAGTTGAATGGTAAACAGTGTTATCATGAAAACCCTCTACAATGTTGGAGAGTTTTCAGCCTACATTTCTAATCTTATCTTTTTACTTACCTTCCACAGATTCATACTTAAAAGCATTCTATTTATGCACTCTGATCTTGAACTATTTTTTTTCTCACCCTGCTCTCTTTTCTCTTGTCTTGAGCCCTCTAAGATCCAACTCAACATCTATACTCTTTTTCTACCAAACCTTTCCTGACCTCAACAGGTTAAAGTGGTTCTTGACCCTTCTGAGTTCCCATAGGAAATGGGGTGAATTGTGGAAGTTTTATAAATTTTAAAATGCTTTAAAAGGCTTGAAATATTATTATGACACTAGTGTCTCATAATTTCATTGGAAATCTTTTTCTGTTTATAAACTTTTATTCATCTCGAGTTTTAGGTGAGCCCAAGACCACCCTCAGTCTAATGGACTTACAGGACTGGGAAAAGCTGTTAGAGTTATGATTGCAGTTTACTGCAATGAAAGAATGGAGATTAAAATCAGCAAAAGCAAAAGATACATGAGGTAGAATCCAAGAGAAACCAGACATGAACTCTGAGTTATTTTTTACCAGTGTAGTGGGACAGATAGCACAAAATTCTCCTTGTACAATGTACAAGGCCAAACAGAGAAATTCATTAGAATGTTGGTGTCCAGGGTATTTTCTGGAGGCCAGTCACCTAGACATGCAGTATCTACATGGCCTTCCTTAACTATTCAGTCTCCAATCTTCCCTACCCACACTGAGATCACACTAATATATCATTGGCCCAAGTCCCAGGATAACAAAAGCAGACATTCACAATTCTCATTGTTAGCATAAACTATCTGCTGTTGTCTAAGGTCTGTGTATCCAAACACCCTCCAAGGCAGGATTTTCCAACATCTCAGAAATTTTCTCACAGGTCAGTCAAGGGCTACTCCTTTCTTTGGAATGTGCACAGTTTGAACATCTTATGGCTGATAAGCCAACTGTTTATTGCACGTGTGGTTTGGTGACATTTAGCTCCCAATCATATTTTATGAACCTTGAGTATCAATGTCAGAAAGGTCCACATCTTTTTATTTAGAGATTACTCAATAAAAAGTTGATTTTTACATCATTATATACTCTATTCATTATATTTCTTCTATCAAATATATTGTTATGTCTTTTCTCTGCAGAGTAGTACAAAAATATGAATTCTTGACCAAATTTTCATCTTTATTACAATGACATTTTTATTGCTATTTCTCTAAGATGGTACAGCTATAGATACAGAGTGACATTTTTCAAGATAAAGTGAAGATATGAAATGTGGATAGTGCCAATTTACATAAATTTGAAACCTGAGCTTTTTCTATGAGGCTAAATGAGCCCTGCATCTATTTTGAATAAGGGGTTTTATTATGTTGAATGTTGTATATATATTTTGTGATTTGTGTCAAGTAAAACTTTTTAAAAATAACAACCATGCCCATAATAAGCAGCCACAGTTAATATTTTTAAAGTAAGGAAAAAATCAAAATGAGTAGCTTTATAGGTATAAAATGAGTAGCTTTTATGGATATAAATATCTGTAGAATATCATATCAGCTTCAAAGCTCAGGGTTTCTGGGCTGAGAACCAGACTGGTGTCATGATAGGACCATGTGACTGAGTGTCAAGACTATTGCTATGATGTACATTTATCCCATCTGTAGGAAGACTGCATTCTCTCTGGCATCCTGACAGTTGGTTTGATATCACTTGGTTAATTCTCTCCAATAGAATCTAATGTGTCACTTCCAGTCTAAGGCAGTTGAAAGTGAATAGAAGATACCCGTTTCATAGGAGGGGACTGCTTGACCCCATACCAGTCTTTATAAAAGAATAAAACACATATTTGTTGTATTAAAAACATTAAGATTTCGGGATTTTTGTTACTGAAGCTTAGTTTAGTCTAGACATGCTATTGTATTTGGATCATAGTTCCAACTTTGTAATGAGCAGTGTAATCAAAGGCAAGACACTTCAGCTCTTTAGTTTTCAGTTGACTAAAGTAAAAATATGCATTGTTTAGACTATTTTTCTGTAAGATTCCTCTAAACTAATAAATACTCATGTAATTAACAGTAAGAACCCTGTGGGTTCAATTCCTGGATATATCACTTACTGCCTGTGATGTTGACTTCATTTTTTTTCAAATCTATGAGTATATTAGTATCTGATACATAGAATCATTTTAAAAAATTCTGCCCATAAAATACTTTGCCTGTCATATAGAAAGAGTTCTAAAATTCAACAATTCATAAGTATATTCATGATAATAATATACGTGTTGCTGAAAGAAGTTTATAAATCAACTATAATTTTGTTTTCTAAATTTGTTTTCTAAGAACTATGGACTCAACAATGGCATCATTCATTGAAGTAAGTGCTAATTTATATACCTAATTCTTAAAATTTTTCCTAATAAAGCAAAGATAACAGGGTTGGCCCCTCCCTTATTATCTTGCACTCATGTTTGTGACACTGAAGAATGATAAAATGTAGTCCCTCATAGTTCAGGAAACTCTCAGAGCATGAAGCAAAAAGCAAAGTATGCTCTCCTGAAGAGTTCTGTAGTGTCAACACTGGCCTTCATGATAAAGAGAAATAACAAAAGTTTTTCCCCAGAGTGCTACTTACAACTGTGAGACTTAGAGTCATTTTGAATTTCCTATATCTGTATCTATATCTATCTATATCTATATCTATCTATATCTGTATCTATATCATCTATATCTATATCTATCTATCTATATCATCTATATCTATCTATATCTATATCTAAAAATGCCTCTTTTCTATCAGAGGAGGATATTCATCATATCTTTGAGGCAAATTTGCAAATATTAACATACAAATTGTGAATTGTAACTGCTTTAAATAAGGTTTCAATGCAGAACAGATAGTGTATAGGAACATCTATAGACTTCTTGGAACATCTGTGGATACCCCCTTTATATATCCCATCTACATCACAAGTAAGAAGTCAAAACTGTGTTTTCCAGAATCCCTAACAATCTGAGTCAGATTCTGATGATGAGAAGCACTTTTGCTAAACTTGGAAGGAGGAAGAGCAGAAGCCAGTAGTCTCTGGTATATATAGGAAGCTAGCAGAAATCTCTGCACAAACTCCTGAGAATCATCCATGTTGAGCCCCAAGTTGGAGTACTTAACCACAGTTACTAAAATTGTTTCCAAATTGAAACCTGGCCAATTTAAGGCGGAATTTGTAGTACTAACGAATAACCTAAACTTTTTCTTGGAACTGCTTATAACAATAGATTAAGAACAACAAATTAAAGCCTAATAAAAGATTAGTAAATTTTCAAACTTTTCTCTTAAAATCTATTTCAAACTGTGCTCAAGATTTCAGTTTAATTCCTTTTTGATGGTATATAATATTTTTTATTTTTTCTTTAAGACTAGTGTTACTTTAAACTATTATATAGTCTCCTTAAGCAAAGCTGAAATAATTAATATTCATCAATTTAAATTCTCTTTTATAAATTGAAGCTGGCCTGTCTTTATAGACTCTTAAAAGTGCTTTAGAAGCCGGGTGTGGTGGTGCATGCTTGTAATCCCAGTACTTGGGAGGCTGAGACAGGAGGATCTGTGTTCACGGCCAGCCTCAGCTACTTAGTGAGGCCGTCTGCAACTTAGTGAGACCCTATTTCAAAATAAAGAATAAAAAATAGGGCTAGGGGTGTGACTTGGAGGTAGAATGCCCCTGGGTTCAATCCGCAAAAAAAAAAAAAAAAGCTTTAGAAAAGATATGATACTATAGAGAATAGTTTTTCTAATATTTTCCCAAGATCCTTTAGATCTGCAAACTAACAAGAAATATAGATTGAATACCTATATTGTTTGTGCATTCAGGAAGCAAAATTCAAACTGGAAGACAAATACAAGCAAGGAAATGTAGAAAACAATAAGACAGATTTAAATAATACTTCAAGATATCAGTAGATGAAATGTTGCAAGGTAATGGATGACTTATTCTTTATATTATTTGCCAAAAGACTCAGAGGAGCTGTCGGGGCCTTCTATGTTTTCTTTCCCTGCCTTGACATCAAACTCTAAATATCTCATGGCCCTTTTTAAAAAAGTTTTTCATAATATTTTGGAAGAGGGTAGCAAAACCCATCATGCTGGAAAACACAGGGCCAGCCAGGCCCATAGCACTGTGATTAGCTTTTTCTTGTCTCACTTTCCTTCCTTTCTGTACATTTCCCATGCAAGTATATCACAGGATCTCCAGTTCTTGTTTATTCACTAATTCCAGGCAAAGACTAAGCAAGAAGGAAATTTCAATTCTTAAATAGAAGTAAATAAATCTGTTTACATTAGTTTGGGTGTGAAATAGTTAATGAGAAGCCAAGATTGAGGAACCATGACCACTTTACAAAATATTTCCAGCTGGTAGGCAATGTTACTAGGAGAGGTCTCTAAGCTTGATAATGGACCATATATCAATGATAAATTAAGTTGAGCCTCTACAAGAGACAGAATCCTCATATCCATTAATATTCTCTCATAGTTAATTTCTCTTTTACTTTTAATGCTTCTATTTTGGACTTTTGGTGAGTAAGGCTTGAGTTGTGGACAGTCCTGTTAGTGGAAGGCAGACATCACCCTCATTACTTCACAGGCTAAGAGAAAGGGTTAAATTGAAGAAGGAAGAAGACAAAGGACATCACAGATTCTGTTCAGGTTTCTCTGATGCACCCAGTATCCCTTTCTCCAAATACTCAAGGCATTTTTAATCTATTATATGTCTATTTTTCCCTTTTCAAACCTTAATGATATTAAGTATATTTATCCACTAATTGAATAGGGGACAATCATAAAAGTTCCTCGTGATTTCCCCAGTTCTGCTCTTAGATTAAGTTCCAAAACTAATTCAGATTTCAGGAAGGAAGGAATTTGGCTCAAATCTAACCCCCTGGGTCTTACATTCTGGGAAGTAAATAGCTAACTAGAGAGATGCCAATTTATTCACTCCTTTTACTGGGAAAGAATGAATTCCTTCTAGCAGAAAAAAGATGACTAGTTAAATATCCTTATAAACATGCAAAGGATAATATTTCCTAGCAAACAGACTCATAGTATTTGCTAGCTGGAGTGGTCTCATCTGTAGCAGGATACAGTTGTTAGAAGACTGTTTATGGCAAACACAACTGGAATCTATGGATTTATAGACATAGCTTTCTATAAAATGTCATTTAAACTATGCAACTACCTGATTATAAAATGGAGATGTTTCAGCCGGGCGTGGTGGCGCATGCTTGTAATCCCAGCATTCGGGAGGCTGAGACCGGAGGATCCGGGTTCGCAGCCAGCCTCAGCTACCTAGTGAGGCCCTCCGCAACTTAGTGAGACTCGGTTTCAAAATAAAGAATAAAAACTAGGGCTGGGGGTGTAGCTCAGAGGTAGAATGCCCCGGAGTTCAATCCCTAGTACCACAAAAAAAAAAAAAAAAATGGAGATGTTTCATAGCCAAAATGGCTCTTCCTCTGTAAATAACTACACATCTCTTAAAGACTTCATTGTTAACCTGGCCCAGAGCAAATCTTGATGCAGGAAAAAAATAAAATAAAATAAAGTACTAGCAAAGTTCACTGACTATTTCAGACTTTCCTCTGTTTTTTCCATGTTCCATGATTTGTATCTCTTAAATCATTAATAAAGCTTGTTCCTAGGCAATAATCTCTGGTTCATATGTGTCTTATTTGATAATTCAGTACTTTGTTTTTCTCACCATTTGATCATTTTTATCATTTCTCTAACTTGAGCTTTGGTCCAGCCTTGAGGAAAGTACTCTTCTTAATTCTTAGGACTCCATTCCTGTTCTATAGTCCAAGATCTGCTAATTAGCTCTTCTCTGGTTTCTGATACCTGAAACTCTCCCTTGATAAACTTGAAGTTCTCAGACTTTATAGGAATGAGGTTCTGCATTTTCATGAGTCTTTGCCAGGGATCTAAGCCTTGCCCCAAGGTTTAGTACAGTGACTTTTGACTTCATGTCTGTAGAAAGATATGACTGATTTGACTTCTATGTGTGGCTCTAAGAATAGCAACCACCCTTGGAGTTTATGGGCTCTGGTTCACCTTTGTGTCTCTTGTTTTACCCATATTGGGTTCCTTGTACAAGGAATCCTCCAGAGGCCTCTGTAGAAACTGTAAATGCCATGTTCTGCTGTCTGTCCAACAGCTATGAAGGATTTTCTTCCCACTTCACTGTTAAATGTAATTCTAGGTTCATCCCTTCTTTTTTTTTTTTTTTTTTTTTGCAGTACTGGAGATTGAACTCAGGGCTACACCCCCAGCCCTATTTTTTAGTCTTTTATTTTGAAACAGGGTCTCACTAAGTTGCGGAGTGCCTCACTAGATAGCTAAGGCCGGCCGTCAACCCGGATCCTCTGGTCTCAGCCTCCTGAATGCTGGGATTACAAGTGTGCACCAACACGCCCGGCTGGTTCATCCCTTCTTTATCTACCCCTTCCATGCTCTCACATGCCACAGAAACTGTATCTATCTAGGCATTGATTTACATCCCATCTAATCCATAGAACATAGTTGATACTCAACAACTACCTATGGAGAGAGAAAGAAAAGAAGTGGCATAATGATTGAAAGTTACTTATGGTCACTATGCACCGGGCACAGTGTGAGGAACATTACTATACGTCATTGCAAATCTTCATAAATATCCCGAAAACAGACCATGATCTTAGTGATGAAGAAAATGGGACTTATAAACACTGGCTTCATTATTCAAGGCTTTCCAGCGAATACAGCTGAGATGCAGAGACAGACCTTTCCAGGTCCAAGGACCTCACTTGCTCATGACACTACCAGACTTCCTTCTACATTGTTCTTTACTACATTCTTCAGTTTTCTCTAGGAATTAAGATAAAGTAAAGAAACTTTATCAACTGAGTGACGAGAATTCAATAGAAACAAATAATTATCTGGTTTAGGACATAAAGAAAAAGGGAGGGTTCCTGGAATCTAGCAGTAACAGAAGAAAAAAAAATGTGACAAAAATCACATTCTTTTCTCTTCTACTTAATTTAGATTCCTTGTTAGGAGGCTATCACCATTGTTCAAACTGCTTTCTTTCTCCTTTATTGTTTTCTAACATATATGGAAATTTTAATTTAATCACCAGTCACATGGTTCACATTTGGAAGGTCCAAATTAGATGTCAGATAGTTCTAGACCCACCTTAAAAATTATTTACACTGTAATACTGTCAGTAATGAATTTTCACACTCATACACAGGACCTAATACCTAGGCTCCTCAAATTTTATTTTCACACTTAACCATTGAAGGAAAAGCACACCTGGCAGGAGTACCTTTGAAATGAACATGGAAATGTAATGACCATCAGTCAAATAAGAACATATACTTTGTAAGGCACATAAACATAGAAACATTTGTTCAAATCCTTCTTGGATCTCAAGCAACCTTAATAGATTCCTTATGTCACTAGATAATACATGTTTGCACTAGATCTTAATCCCCTAAATGATCTCTGTGTTTTAGTGCTCAGAAATATGTAGTATGTGCTTAATAAGTTTCTTAACAAATGCAACACTCTCCAACCCCTACCTTCCAATTTTTATTTCTATCTGCCTTTCCACATTGAGAATCTAGAATTTATTGGAAAATAAGGAAGTGCTCAAAAATATGGGGCACACTAAGGGATCAAGGAGCCACAAAAGGAGTTTCTCTGGCCACATCTGGGGAAATGTAAGCATCAAAATAAATAGACTGTAACCAACCAAATAAAATAAGAATCTATGACTGCATACTAATTATATACAATATATACATAATATATCAACAGATAGATATATAATAAATAGAATTAAAGGCTATCCTTTAGAACAGCACAAACAAACAGAGGAAGTTAGAAAATTATTATTCTCATATTCATCATAAGTGTAAAAAGTTGACGTAGGCAAAAAAAAAAAAAAAAACACTAACTGCAAAAAATAAAAAACTCATTAAGGTAAGGGCTATGAGAAGAACCAGCATAGGATTTTGCTCTTGGTAAGATGCCAATATATATTTGTAGAATTTAAATTGCTCTGTCAAAAGCCTCTGCAAGAATGTCCATGGTTTGCACCCCTGGACTTAGAGAGGAGAAAGAATGTGCCTGTCTTCACATATTATACTTCAGTGCAAACCCGAATGCCAAGTACAGAGCATGACAATTTGTTCTGCTGTGCAATACAGGCCCCAAGTTCAGTACCTGTGAGCTTTTCAATGGTTTACACAACCACAGGAAATATAAAAATGTATAGAATTTGGCTTCAAACTAAAAAGGACCAAAGTCTATGTTGACATATATTTAATTAAATATTTAAATAAATTATAAACATGTCAGCATTCTTAATATTTACAAAAACTGTATTTATACTTGAAAATAATTTTTGTTAGACTTTCTTATTTGGTTAAGAATTATCTTGCAGGTACAATTATTATGAAGAAAACAAAGCCAATCTTATTTAAATGAATTACTTAAACCCCTTAACTGTCTTCTACTACTTCCTCTAGGGTTTCCTGCTATGCAATGAAGGTATCAACTAAAATAGGTATGGTACATGGATGGGTGAATATTTCATTAATGCGCTAAATATGGCAACAATTTCCAAGCACACAGGCCCTAATATACCCCCTGTATAATATTCCAATGTCTTACCTTTATTCTTACCTGCATTAGCCCTTTCTAAAAGCCCAAGATCTTCTCTCCAGGTTGGAATCTGTGGGATGGTTCATGGGTAGTTCTATGTCTAATTCTTAATTCATAATTTTCATAGTGTCATTTGTCTTTATAATAATGTCCTGGTATAAGTTTTGCTTGTGTAGGTTTTTCTTAGATCTCTTCTTCCTTCTCTTTTTCAAGTACATACCAACTGTGTTCTTGACTTAATTTCCTGTGATGGCATGAACACAATTTCAGATTCCTCCATATTTCTTGTATCATTGTAGTCCACACTACATTCAAATAAAGTTGAAATAATTTGTTTTTATAACCAGTTAAATTTCTTTCAAGTTTGTAATTTTGCAATATTTTTTATAATTCTTGTCTATTGTATTATTTTTCGTTTTGGTGACATTGTGATTTCAAGTGAGGAATTGTAGTAGAATGACATTTTTTATCATTATCTTTTTGAGATAATAAATATGATAGGCATAGGTAGATTAATATTAGAGTTTGCTTAAGAGAACCTAAGTAAAAATTTATCAATAATGCTATATTCTAGAAATAAATTTGGGAAAAATATATATATTGATACAATACTAATCAAAGGTTTGAACTACAATAGCAATTTTTAGATGTCTTGCCTTTTACCAGTCCACTCTTTATCCTGCCATCTTAATTATCTTTAAAAAGGCAAACTTGATCATGTGACTCCTGATGAACCTTTCCCACTCATAATTATAAAGTTCCTGCTGTTACTTCACATTTCATATAAGTCCTCCATTGCAAAACCTCACTCACCTTTCCAGTTTCATTTTACCCAACTGCTTCAAATTTGCCTATGCCTCAACCAAATGAAATTATTTTTTGTCCTCAGAATATGCAGTGCTTTTGCTCAAAATATTCTCTTGCTTATCAGGCCTTTTTTGCTTATTTGCTAAATAACTCCATGAATTTTGAACTTAAGCCCTCCTTTTTCTGGTTTCTTTCTGTATATTTCTACTCTTTTCATCAAAAAAATTGAGGTCTAGCTCACTGTGTTCAATCATTCCCTATAATATTTCTCACATAGACTTACGTTTATATCTGTCTCACCTACTTGACTAGTGGCTACGTAAAAGCAAGGTAAGGACTCCTTCAGTAATGAGCCTCATACATCCTGCACAGCTAGCCATCCCCTGCACCTAGACCACACCACCAGCTACTCATGATTAACATGAAATAGCAAGGGAGAGAGACTTCATGCTTAAGGGTATGGCTTTGGAATTAGACCTGTGTTCCAGATCAGCCATTTAGTGAGTGATCTTTACCAAAATATTTAGGTTCTCTATACTTCATATTTTCTCATATGTAAATTTACATGTCCTGTTGGACTGTAGAACATCCCCCGAAGAGCTCATGTATTAATATTCAGGGTTAATATAATTAAGTCATGAGAATTGTAAACTTATCAGTGTGTAATGGACTTACTGGGTGGTAACCTAGGTAGGTGGGGATGGCTGGAGAAGGTAGGTCCCTCGGGATATGGCCTTAGGTACTGTGATTTTTGTCTTTGAATCCCCTTGCTTGTTTGCTTGCTCTCTCTTGCTCCTGGCTTCTGTGATGTGAGAGCAGAGTCTAGCTTTCTCCCTCTTTCTGCCTCCTGTCATCATGTCCTGGGCTCTGCAGACCCAGCCTGGCATATCCTGAACTCTGGAATATCCAAAAACTGTGAGCACATAAATCTTCCTCAAGTCGTGTGGTCAGTTGTTTGGATTATAACTGAGAATGTTGATCAAATCAGAGATTTTAGGTAGGATTAACTGAAGTTCATGCTTAGCATCCAGTAAATATTATTAGGCTATTATCATCCTTTTATATAGCTATAAAATTTGTTTTAAAAAATAAGGTAATGCATATCTTATGTTAAAATGGCATAAATTTGGAGAGTCAATATTTTCTTATTTTAAATAGAGCAGGAGAATACTTAGGGATATTACTGATTATCTTTCTTAATGGGAAGTATTTAGATTTTCCTTTATGGGTGTAAAGTAAGACATAGCTTAACTCACGATGAGTTTGATATAAATTTAGACAATGAATTACATTCACATGTCTAATGCTAGATTTCAAGTTTACTCAATTGATAATTTCTTTTTTTTTTTTTTTTTTTTTTTTTTTTTTTTTTTTTTTTTTTTTTTTTTTTTTT
>PVLC010003597.1:0-24467 GCA_004027655.1 Graphiurus murinus | reverse complement strand
TCTCAGCCTCCCGAATGCTGGGATTACAAGCGTGCGCCACCGCGCCCAGCTTCAATTGATAATTTCAAGATATATTCCTTTTTTTTTTTCAGTACTGGGAATTGAACCCAGAGCATTCTACCTCTGAGCTACATCACCAGCCCTATGTTTTATTCTTTATTTTGGAACAGGGTCTCACTAAGTTGCAAGGGGCCTCACTAAGTAAGCTGAGGTTGACTGTGAACCTGCAATCTTCCTGTTTTAGCCTCCCAAGTACTAGGATTATAAGCATGAGCCACCATGCCTGGCTACCTTTTTGTCTTTTATTCTGTCTCTATAACTTCATCCTTTGTTCTTGCCATGTGGAACTATTGAAATTCCCTATATGGCCTATCAATGGCCCATCTTAGGCTCCACAAAGTCTCTTCCTCTGCCTATAATTACCTTTTCCCCAGTTATGACTCTATCTCCAGATTCAGCTCAGTGGTTTTCTCAGCTGGGATGTTTCCCACCATCTCCATCATTTTGATTTTTTCCCCCTACTTTCTCTGTGCTCCCAAAGCACCATGAGAATATTCCTATCAGAACTTTTTTATCTCCCTAACTAGACCACATATTTATTGGGGCAGGGATCATAATTTTCATACTTCCAGTAGCAAGTATATTGATTTTTAGCACAGGAGTTAATATTATTAGAATAAATTGATATAATCAAGAGTAAATAAGCCACGTATGGTGGCGCAGGCCTATAATTCCAGTACCTGGGAGGCTGAGACATGAGGATTGCAGGTTCAAAGCCATTCTTAACAATTTAGTGCAACTCTCAGCAATCTAGAAAGACCCTGTTTCAAAATTTTAAAAAGGGCTGGGAATGTAACTCAGGGGTAGAATTCCTCTGGAGTCAATCCCCAGTAAAATGTACACACACACACACACATACACACACACACACACACACACACATACACATAAATAAATGAAGAAAGCTTTTAAAGGGTTATCAGTAGCCAAATGCCCATTAACAGAATGTATAAGTAAATTGTGGAATATTCATATATGGCATACTCTATAGCAGTGGTTCTCAAGATGTGTTCCCCAGACCAGCAGCAGCATCACATGTGGACTCATTGGAAAGACAAAATCTTGGGCTTCACCCCAAACCTACTGAAACAGAAACTGTTAGGTTAGAGTCCAGAAATCTGTTTGCTTGTTTGTTTTCTTGCTTGCTTGCTTGCTTGCATTTTTTACAATGCTGGGAATCAAACACAGGGCTTCATGCATACTAGGCAAGCAATCTACCACTGAGCAGGAATCTGTTATAACAAGCCCTCCAGATGGTGCAGAAGCACACTAAAGTCTAAAAATCAGTGCACAACAATAGTGAGAGTAAAGAATCTACAAATATATATAGTAATACAGAAGAACCTCATAAATACATTGCTGAGTGAAAGAAAACAAATGCAAGAAAATTATATACTATATCAATAAGTCCATTTACATAAATTCCAAAAGCAGGCAAAATTAATCATTATTTTTATCATATAATTGGTTAGCTTTGGTCACTCTGTCTACATAAGTGATTTGCAGGATCCAGTACAAAATAAAAATGCAATGACTCTTGTTACAAATCTAGTCCTTTAAATATTTTCAATATGTTTGGATTCTAGAACTTTTGTCTCTCAATTATCTGCTTTAATATATACTGACTTTAGCATCAGAAATTGAGATGCATTGACAGCAACATAGAAATAACTTGGAAACATGGAAGGAGCCTGATACTTAGGACAAGAAAGAATTTGGTAGATACTACTGAGAATTCAAGAAATGGCAAATCTTGTTTTATTTGGAATAGAAAAGCATGAAGTAATTTATTTATAAATACATGAAGTATTTTCAACCCCTTAATTTTCTACTCCTAGTACAGAGAATATACTGTTATATGAGGTTTAATAAGCATAGTCTTGTCTTTCTTGTGACAAGATATCTAGGACAAACAGAAACTTTAAAAATTGGAATCCTGAAAGGCAATAAGAAATACTGCTATGTTCAATGGAAAGTGTGTCAGGAATCAGTAATTTCCAGAGAACAGCTTTGTGAGGGAGAAGATAGGAAAGCACATGCATATGGACGTCATCAGAGGGCAAAAGAGAGGCCAAAAGTATAAAACAGCATGTGGACCAACTTTTGCACAATGCCTGTCTGTATTTAAGTAAACTAATATGCCCCAGGCTCAAGGAATGACTTATTTTGGAAGCCATAAAAATGGTAACCGTTTGCATCTGAGAGAAGCTGTCACAGCAATCTGAGGTGTGACATCTTTGCTGAGACTGGCATTCCCTCAAAAGAATAAACACATGTTATCATTTTGAAAAATAAGAAGCCATCAGTCTCTTTGAGCAGACAGATCCTGGTTGATATCTTTGTGGGCAAGGTAGATGAAACCTTCAAATTCTAGCTTTAGCTTACCTGAAATTAAAATGTATTGCTGACAGAGGTATATAGTTTTTGTATTGCATTTAAGGTTCTTAATAACATAACAGGGCTCTTTCAGAGGAGATATGTGACTGGACAAGTAATATCTGTATGTCTGATTCTAATATAATTAAAATATGCCCACAAATTCCTGTAGTTTAGAAATGTTTCCTTTAAACCGGGCGTGGTGACGCACGCTTGTAATCCCAGCATTTGGGAGGCTGAGACCCGAAGATCCGGGTTCATGGCCAGCCTCAGCTACCTAGTGAGGCACTCCAAAAGTTAGTGAGACCTGGTTTCAAATAAAGAATAAAAATAGGGCTGGGGTATAGCTCGAAGGTAGAACGCCCCTGAGTTCAATCCCCAGTACCACAAAAAAAAAAAAAAAGTTTCCTTTATCATTCCATGAGAAACAATGCACATTAGCATAGCTCAAATACATCTTTATTAATCATTTCTTCATCATCTATTTGTCAAAAGATGCATATTGTGAATGCAACTGTTCCTCTAAGAAGATGCCTGTGTACATGAACATGATACAAGACACACAAACTCATGTATTTTAAGCATTGGACAATCAGTTCAATTTAAATCAATAGTTGCTAAAATGCAATGTCATAATTCCTTTTCAATATGTCAATGTAAGATATGACAATGTTTATTGTTTAAGACAAGGGACTTAATTTCTTCTCTCATGTTGATTCAATTCCAAACTTCAAAAATTCATACCTTTCACATGTTTTACTTTTGTGCAACTTGACTATCTTTCACCTACCTTCAACATCTCCCCTCCCCCTTTTTGGTAGTACTGGGGATTGATCCCAAGATTGGTCTACCTGTAAGATTAGAATTCTAACACATGCATATAATTCCATGAAAATAGCTCATCAGTAAAAGAAAATACAGTGTACCACAATTTTCATGGCAGAGAATATTTTTCTCCTTTACTAAGAAAAACTAACTCTTTGAAATACTAATTGTGACAGTGTTTCTGTAATGCCCAGTATGTTGATTAACTCAAAAAAATCTCCAAGGTCCTTTGTGGTCTGGTGAAAAACTTATACATACATTAGTCCATGTTCAATTCATTAAATGACACATCTGATGAAACTTTGGAAACCTATTTTTTTTTCTGAGCATTAGTCATTGATTACAGATTTTATTATTTCTGTACAAAATTGCTATTGCAATTTAGCATGACTGATTCTTTTGAATACATCAAATCCTTGCACATCAGACAAAACAAACATGGATATTCAATGATTACAAAATGTGTTACTAAGCATATATTTAAACTTATTCTAAAATATTAACGCCATGGGTTTAACCCATTTCTTTACTTTTTTTCATGCCTCCCTAATGTTAGAGATGTATTACTATAATACCTTCTCAGGGTTTTGTCCTATTTTGACATCTTCCCAAGTTTGTTATAATCTCACCAGAACAGTCAAGGGTATCAGTATTTGACAGATTGTTTATTGTTTAAGACAAGGGACTTAATTTCTTCTCTCATGTTGATTCAATTCCAAACTTCAAAAATTCATACCTTTCACATGTTTTACTTTTGTGCAACTTGACTATCTTTCACCTACCTTCAACATCTCCCCTCCCCCTTTTTGGTAGTACTGGGGATTGATCCCAAGATTGGTCTACCTCTGAGCTACATTCCCAGCCCTATTTTATTTTTTATTTTGAAACAGTGTCACTAAGTTGCTGAGAACCTTGCTAAGTTGCTGAGGCTGGCCTTGAACCTGTGATCCTCCTGTCTCAGCCTCCCAAGTACTGGGATTACAGGTGTCCACCACCAAGCCTGACTTCCACCTCCATTTTTTTTAAATAGTTAAAAGCAAGTCTAAAACATCATGTTGTTTCACCCTTAAATGCTTCAGTGTGCATCTAAAAAAAAAAAAAAAAAAGAAAGGGAATAAAGAACCTCAATGCTATTATCACAGCTAACAAAATTAATAATTCTTTGATATGATCATGGCCAGCCCATATTCAAATTATCACTACCATTGTTTTATTTTATTTAGATTGTTTGAACAAACACCAAAACAAATGCACTCATTGTATTTTTTTTTTTGGTCTTTAAAGCTATTTTTAATTCTCTCTGAATCTAGAATAGTGCCTTTTTATTTTTTTATTTGTCTGGCTTGAAGAAACCAGTTAGGACACGTGTCCTCTAGAATATTTGAAAATGATTGCTTTCTTTTGGTATCATAAACCTGACTTGTTCCTTCTCTTAAAGTATATCCTTTTAACTAGAAATTAGCATTAAAGGCTTAACTTGATTCAGGTTCAATATTTTGGGGAAGAGGCTTAAGAATACTTCATAAAAGGTACAAGCTCCTTAATAGTGTGTCACATCAGAAGTCACATTTGGTTACCTCACTTTGAATAGTGCTAAGATTAATCAGTGGGTTCAGGGATTGATCAGTTTGATTTCTTTCATTGTAAAGTTCTTCATCAATACTTCTCCTAGTATTTCTAACACTAATTAATGATCATTATTTAAACATCTTGTTTCATTAGTGTTTGAAAAATGGTGATCCTATAATTCTCTTATCCTTCTGTATTAACTAGTTGGAAGCTGAATTCCTTTACAGATTACGCCCATGTAGTTATCATGAAATATTTATAAAGGAAGATAGGATAAATGCTTAATTCATTTTAATTGTCAATATTTAAAATAATGAGTTGATGTCTTAGCAATGTCCAATATGTTCCAATGAGATTGGTATATTTTTTCTCTTTCTCCAGGCCGCCGCCGCCGCCTCCTCCTCCTCCTCCTCCTCCTCCTCCTCCTCCTCCTCCTCCACCATTAGAAACACAGTTTTTTTTTAATGTTCAATTTATTATAATCAATTTCAGTCCCGACTTTGGCTAAAAATAATCTCTTCATGTTGGCTCCCATTTTCTTTTGACACGACCTCATCGGTCTTTGACAGCTTCCTTGCTTTCTGGCAAAGAGAAATATCACAGGCTCATATTGAAATTTTCCTGTCCCAGATGTGAAATCAGTCATTTTCTCCCAAGGAGCTCGCATTCCTGTTAGTAGGGCATCTTAAGATCACAGTTTGTGATTCTTGATGATCATCGCTCCTGATTTGTCTTACTTCCATTCCTTTTCAGTGGATGCAATTGGAAATTTTTTATTTTTCTAAGATAAAAGAAGTCATTTGATCTAATACTTTTAATTTAAATTCAAAGTCATAGGGTTTTTACTTAACATCTTTTATTCTCTCTGAAAATGTTGATTTCTTTTTTTTTTTTTTTCAGCACTGGGGATTGAACTCAGGGGCAATCTACCTCTGAGCTATAACCCCAGCCCTATTTTTTATTCTTTATTTTGAAACCGAGTCTCACTAAGTTGCGGAGTACCTCACTAGGTAGCTGAGGCTGGCCTCGAACCCAGATCCTCCGGTCTCAGCCTCCCGAATGCTGGGATTACAAGCATGCGCCACCACACCCGGCTGAAAATGTTGATTTCTAATAATGTTAACACAATTACTTATTGCTTTTCCTATGTTCAAAATAACATCATGCATATTATTACCAATAACAGAAATACTGGCTGGAGGTTAAAAATCCTTTGTACTTTGCATTGTAAGATCAGTTGAAATGATTATTTTCTCTGGGTAGTTATAGGATGTTCTTTTAAATTTTAAATTTGTCAAAATCCACTATCTGTCAAAAATTGTCATTAATATGATTAAATTTGTATGTGTTTATTATTCATTTTTATTAATAGGACTATCTAGAGGTTGTCTCCTGGGTGAAGTGGAAGCTTGGTCAGGTTTGATTCCTTTTCCTGGGCTTGATTTCCCATAACTGTTTCCACATGGCAGGTGCGTGGCAGCGCCATCTTGGGCTCCACGTGGCAGATGCAGGGTAGCACCACCTTAGGCTCCTGCCTCATTTCCCCTTTTGAGATCCCACCTTAACACCTGTTGTTGGGGTCTTATATTTTGAACACTTGCTTGAGGAAAGAAGGTTACCCACAATAATCATTTTAGATAACCCTAGCAAAGTCTAGATGACAAAGAATACTCTTAGACTTCAGCTCCTTGAGGACCAGTCAGCTTCCTGGAATGACTAAAGCAGGGCATGGTGTCTTTTGCAGGGTAAAGTAGCAAGGGTTGTCAGGGTCCATTGCAGCTCCCCACAGCTGTTCTGGAACAGCCCTTTTGAGGCAGCTGTGATGGATCCATGTAGCTATGCAATTTACTTTTGCAGCTGTAGGGATAGTTAAGACAATAGTAAAGGGTCCCTTCTACTGAGCTTTTAGTTGAGTCAGGTCAAATCTTTTACCCACACTGAGTCCCCTGGCTGGAATGGGCCAGGTAAGTATTGTTTTCTGACAAATTTTTCCCCAAAGTCTGATTTTGATAGTTTACCTAAAGCATTACATAAGTTTGTAATACACAGTATCCAGAACCCAAATTTTCAGCAACCTAGACCCAAAGACAAATTCCACATTTTCTTACACTCCATGGACCCAAATAAGTTATCTTAGACTTCAAGAAACCAAAAGCATTTCAAAGCGCTCAGCTATTTTTATTTACCCAATTCATCTTTAAGTCCCTTTTTGATTACCCCTGAAATTGAAACACCGGGTTAACATTGTTAACATTTGAAGCAACTTTTACAAAGAAAAATTCTAATAATAATGAATCTTACTCATGTAAGGCACCACAGAGACCAGGGGACTGACTTATAAACCATGCCTGGCCCTCCATCAGAGAAAGCTCTGTGAAGCACTCCCTGACCCCCACCATCTTGCTTTTCTTCCTCCTACTCTTGTAGGTAAGATAGAGTTGTCACCTTGACACGTGGTATGCTTGGCCCCCATTTGTCTGTGGCACTGATAAGTTAGCCATGGGGAGACAGCCTCAACCCCCACCAAGGGGATGGGAAACTCTGTTGTGAACTCCCTGAGCTCCCCGCCACTTTTGTACATATGCTATGGTCTCAGAGCCCCAAGAGAAAGGTGGGAAGCAGAGTGGAAACTGAGGGTTGCCCTCTGAACGAGAGGCTCACCATATCTTGTGGGTTGTTGGAGTCACAGTTAGGATTTTCTGCAGGCAAATGAAGTTTAGCATACACTGCTGGGTCCGCACTTCCCAACAGGAAGTTTCCTCAACCCACCAGGTAGCTGTTTGGAGGTCTCGTTGCCATTTCTCTATATTGAAGAGTGTGAGAATCAGAGGTCTGCAATCCGCCCAGCTAGAGTTGTGAGTCTGACAGATGGACTGGATCAAATCCACAAGGAAGGTCTTGGTGATTTTCTTAATAGGAGGGAGTATGATGTTTCCACTTAAGGAGGAACAGCTGATATACTGGAGTCAGCTGCCCTGGGACCACCTGTCTATCCAAATCTATTGTTCTATGTCCTTGTAATTTCACAAGGGAAATTGCTGCACTGGCCTGGAGTCCCCTCGCTACTAGAACTCTGGAGACTAGACCCCTCAGTCAGGGAGGGAGGTGGATGACCAATTGGAGCTATGAACAGAAAAGCAAGCTGAAATAGCCACCCACCCAGCTCTTCCCACCATACATTTTCAGATAAATCCTGGGAGATAGCTAATGGCACTCTTTGGTGTCAATTACTGATTACACACAGGAAATAGTGACATCAAAAACCCAGTTACAGCACAAACAGCACCTGAACAGGATCCATGCTTGACCACAGACTTTTGGTACAGATACATTTGACTCATCTGATTAAAACTTGTAACAGGCAGCAAGAAGAATTTAAACTAGTTTGTTTTCAGTTCACTATATACAAATCCATTCCCATGAGTTGTCATGAGAGATGAAGCAGTAGTTAAAATCCACAAGAGATTTTATACAGCTTGGCACAGATAAAGAATGTTTACCTGAGTGTCGGAGCCCACCGAGCTAATAACAATCACTAGCCTGGTACTGTGCTGAGCGTCTGTGCATGTTAATCTATTTCATTCTTTCATCTACTCCATAATGTGGGAGCTGTTGTCATCTCAGCTCACAGATGAGGCCGAGAGAGATGTGAGGCTTTCAATTTCACAGCTGGTAGGTGGCAATGCCCTTCCCTACTGCATCAGCATCAAAGCGTGCTGGACTTGAATCCTCATAGCTTTACTAACTAAAAGTGTGTCCTTGAGCAAATTATTTTCTTTCTATGGGTCTCTTTTAATACAGAGATGAGGCAGTTTAATTACATCAGTGGCTCACAACCTTAGCTGCAGATTTGGATAAGGTCATTTGTTGGGTGTTTGCTCTAAGCCAAGCATCTTGTTTAATTCTCAGTAGTACTGAGATTTTACCAAAGAAACAGGAAGCATCCAAATTGAGGCTCAAGAAGTTTGTAACCAAACTTCTTGATTATGATTACAAAGTCCACAGGCTTCAATTCAGGCACATGGCCAATTACACAGTTTAGGTGCTTCTGACCACCACTCCTAGGCTTTTGAGTCCCAAGAAAAATTATTCTTTTTTTTTTTTTTTTACAAAATTATGACAGATTTTTGTCAAGTTGTTTCCATTAGAAAGTACTGATTTTAAAAAATAACTTAAAACTCACACACACACACACACACACACACACACACACACACACAAGCAAATGATCCACAAAACATTTTCTTTCTGAAGGTTTTATGATGCATTGTTATCATTACCTCTTCTTTTACTATTAAACTAAATGGCCAATTGAGACAAACAGTTCTAAGACTGTTCTTCCACCACTGATTGAGTTTAGGGTGGCCTATGGTGAATAATTAGTACACAAATCACTTTAGCTCCAACTGTACCCATGTTCTTCTCTGGCAAAGTAACATAAGAACTGGTGTGGGTTACCAGGGTCTCTGGTGATTCTACCCCATACCTTTTGAACTCTATAGAATAAACCTTCCATGGGCCACCCTACATCAAAAGCTGGCCACAGTACCTCACAGAGGGTCTGCTGCTTATTGGGACTTAAATTTTCCCTGTAGTCCCCAATATACCCTTTCTTGAAGTTTGTAAGCATTGTTTCAAGAGGAATCTGCTTTCCTTGTGTCCCTCTTATTTTGATGTGACACAGATAATAGACAAACACTCCCTTTGTTCATCTCCAACCAGTCCCCTCATGGGGATATTTCAGGCCTCTGTTAGCTTTGGCAGGCTGGTGATCCTGGTTATCATATCAGTGCTGCCCTGAGTAATATAAGGTCACCCTGGAACTGAGGATCAGAACTTACTCCTCACTCACTTCAGCCATGTGGACTGAGATCAGAATTTGCAGTACACTGTCCATCTCAGTCACACACTGCACAATCATCAGGCACTCAACACCCTCCCTTTCCTCTTGGGTCCTGGTTTCCCAACAATCACCTAGTGCTGGGACTTAGAGAACCCTGTAGTTAATCAAACCCCACTTCTGTCCAGTAGGTCTCTAGTTGCCCCAGGGATTTCCTCCCAAGATTCAGACATCTGCTGATATTCCCTGTTCCGTCCCTGGTCTATGCTTCTCCTTGGGTGGCCATGCAGGATGTTGGCTTCCCCATTGAGACCTCCCACACAGGCCAATTGAGACAAACAGTTCTAAGACTGTTCTTCCACCACTGATTGAGTTTAGGGTGGCCTATGGTGAATAAGCATAGGAGCCCCTCAAGCACTCAGTGGACTTACATCGAGGGAAAGTTGAATCCCCTGTGTTCAGTCCAGAGAGAGGCAAAATGCCCCAGGCTGGGATTGCCCGAACCTAGAGTCCCACCTGGGGTACAGAAATGTTACAGGAGGCCAGGTGCAGAGAAATGTTGACCCAGAGACCAGGTTGAGAAAGATAATTTATTTCCACCAGCAGGGCTCAGAGGACTAAAGTTCTAAGTCTGAGTCTTGAAAGGCGTCATACAGATTACATAGCCTCAGGGTGATGGGGCAGAGTTTAATTGATTGGACAACAAGCCGAACCTCAGATTAGGTTTCAGTTCCTTTTCCTGGGATTGGTTTCCAGTAACTGTTTCCATGTGGCAGGTGTGTAGCAGCACCATCTTGGGCTCCAAGTGGCAGGTTCAGGGTGGCACCATCTTAGGCTTCTGCCTCAATTTTAGAGAATAATAATATTTATATCAGATATAGTCCTTGCCCCCACTCGGTCCCTTCCTCCTCCCATTTCCCTTCTCACTGATGCCATTTCCAAATTCTAATGTAACTTTCTCTTTCCTGAGAACTTTTTCCAGTAGTTAGGTTCTACTTTCTCATTGGCAGGCAGGAAGTTCTAGGGAATTGGTGATCTTGAAGCAACCCTCAACAGTGACCCAAAGAGGCTGGGTATAAATGCTGCAGCTCACTCACTGCAAGTGGAATGATGCACATTTCACATGGAATTACAGGGTTCCAAGCAACCAGCACTGGTAACAGCAAGACAATGGACTTCCCAATCAGTTTTCTTCCCTTCTTCCTCTCATATATCTACTCCTCTCTGTGCCCTGGAATTCTTACCTCAGTTTCTGCTTCTGGAGAAACCTAGATTCTATAGTAGAGGTTAAAACTTGGGCATTAGAAATTCTTCTGCTATTGTAGTGACAGAAATAGAAAAGGTAGTCTTTCTCGCTGACCTACACTGATTATTTTTAAGTTTAAACTTTCACATCTTTCTTATAATATGTGGTTTCACTGACAAGACTTTGTTCTTCTTTGACAAAGGGTTGTTAGTAAATATTTGATGTCACTGTGATAAAAATGGCAGGGACAATATCTCTGAAATAAAGGAGTGAACTTTTTCAAATAATTCATTTCAGCTCAACTAGCATATATTAGAACTTACCTGTCAGGTACTGGGCCAAGAGTTAAGAACATAAAATAGAAGAGCAGACAGTAAATAAATTACACATATCCCTGTCAGAAAGTTGGAGAATTAAAAAGGCCATGTTTTGACATTTATAATACTATAAGGTCACATTTTCATACAAGAATGGCTCTTGTATAAATGTTGCTTATTTAAGAGAAAGAAGTTTTGAGGGACAATATTTAGGGTTACTTTGTGGTGAGGGACTTTTTTACTCTGCCTCAAATCTTTTCAAAATCCTCATAACCTTAGAAGATATATTGTTATACTAGATGCTAAATCAATTTCACAATCAATAGCAATGAATATAAATATGAATTTGAATTTTTTATTTTTTATATAAAATTGGTGCATTGTAAACATACAACTTTGTTAGGTACAAGCTGATAAAGGCATATATGCACACGTTTCTCATTTAACCCCTTCCCCAATTCCCACCCCACTCCCTCGCCCTCCCTTCTTCTCAAGTTCAGTTTAGTGATTGACCTTGATATATTTGTGAAAGTACATCGTGTGCATTAGAGTGTCCCCCGCTACCCTAACCCCCCGTCCATCCCTTCGGTTAACTTAACTTCTTTGCTTATTGAGGGTCTCTCCTGTTTCATCTGGAGACCCTCTTATGCCCCATCTTCTCCCTAACATCTGCATATTAGGGAGAACATTTGCTTTTTTACTCTTTGTGACTAGCTAATCTCACTTAACATAATGTTTTCCAGTTGCATCCATTTCCCAGCAAATAACATGATTTTATTCTTCCTTATACCTGAGTAAAATTCCATTGTGTACATATCCTAACGTTTTGTGTAATCCATTCATCTGTCGATGGACATCTTGACTGCTTCCATAGTTTGGCAATTGTGATTGTGCAGCTATAAACATAGATACACATGTGTCGGTCTGATGGTTTGGTTTCCATTCTTTTTGGTAGATACCCAGAAGTGGTATTGCTGGATCATATGGTAGGTTCATTCCTATTAGTCTGAGGATCCTCCATACTGTTTTCCAAAGTGGTTGCACTAATTTGTTTTCTTAGCTGTGATTTTCTTGAGTTCTTTGTATATTCTTGATATTAGACCTCTATCAGAAGAGTAGCCGGCAAAAATTTTCTCCCACTCTGTGGGCTCTCTGTTGAGGTTCTTCATAGTTTTCTTTGCTGCACAGAAGCTCTTCAGTTTAATGCAATCCCATGTATTGATCTTCCTTTGAGTTGCTTGTGCTTTTGGGGTCTTGTTGAGCAAGTTTTTACCTGTGCCTATGTGTTGAAGTGTTGGGCCTATGCCCTCTTCAAGTAGCTGCAAGGTCTCTGGCCTACCTTCCAGGTCTTTGATCCACTTTGAGTTGATTCTTGTGCAAGGTGAGAAAGTATGGTTTATTTCCATTTTCCTGCATATGGTTAACCAGTTTTACCAACACCATTTGTTAAAGAAGGTATTTTTTTTCCAGTTTATATTTTTGGCTCTTTTGTCAAAAATCAGTTGAATATAAGCACATGTGTCTGAGTCTTCTATTCTGCTCCATTAGTCTGTGTGTCTGTTTTTGTGCCAATACCATGCTGTTTTTATTACTGTGGCTTTGTAGTAGAGTTTGAAGTCAGGTATTGTGATACTTCCTGCATGGTTCTTGTTGCTAAGAACTACTTTGGCTATCCTGGGCTTTTTGTTTTTCCAGATGAATTTAAGGACTGATTTTTCTATGTCTGTGAGGAGCGACCTTGGTAATTTCATGGGTATTGCATTGAATCTGTAGATCAGTTTTGGGAGGATGACCATTTTGATAATATTTATTCTGCCTATCCAAGAGCATGGTAGATCTTTCAATCTTCTAAGGTCTTCATCAGTTTCTTTTTTCAACATTTTATAGTTTTCCTTATAGAGGTCTTTTACCTCTTTGGTTAGGTTTATCCCTAAGTATTTTATTTTACGGGGTGCTATTGTGAGTGGAATTCTTTTCTGGATTTCTTTTTCAGTGGATTTATGGTTGGCATACAGAAAAGCTTCTGATTTTTTAAGATTGATTTTGTATCCAGACACTTTGCTGAATTTGTTGATCAGTTCTATAAGTTTTTTGGTCGAGTTTTTTGGGTCTTCTATGTCATCTGCAAAAAGGGATAGTTTTAGTTCTTCTTTCCGTATTTTTACCCTTTTGATTTCCTTCTCTTGCCTTATTGTTCTGGCTAGAGTCTCAAGTACTATATTGAACAGAAGAGGTGATAATGGACATCCTTGTCTTGTTCTTGTTTTTAGTGGGAACTCTTGCAGTTTTTCTCCATTTAATATGATGTTGGCTGTGGGCCTACTATATATTGCCTTTATGATGTTGAGGTACGTTCCTTCTATTCCAATTCTCTGAAGTGCTTTTAGCGTGAATGGGTGTTGGATCTTGTCAAATGCTTTTTCAGCATCAATTGAGATAATCATATGATGTTTGTCTTTGATTCTGTTTATGTGGTGAATTACATGGATTGTTTTCATATGTTGAACCAGCCTTGCATCCCTGGGATGAACCCGACTTGGTCATGGTGTATAATTTTCTTGATGTGGTTTTGAATGCATGTTGCTAGTATTTTGTTTAGCAGTTTTGCATCTACGTTCATCAGTGATATAGGCCTATAGTTTTCTTTTCTTGAGCTGTCTTTATTTGGCTTTGGTATTAATGTGATGTTGGCTTCATAGGATGTGTTTGGGAGGGTCCTGTTTCTTTTTATTTCACGGAATAGCTTAAGGAGTATTGAGATTAGCTCTTCTATAAATGTTTTATAAAATTCACTTGGAATACCATCTGGCCCTGGGCTTTTGTTTGATGGTAAACTCTTAATTGCTGTTTCTATCTCTTTGATTGCTATTTGGTCAGTTTAAGTTTTCTGTATCTTCTTAACTCAATTTAGGAAGGTTATATGTGTCTAGAAATTTATCAATGTCTTCTAGATTTTCCATTTGGTTGGAGTATAGTTTTTCAAAATAGTTTCTGATGATCTTCTGTATTTCCATACTGTCAGTGGTAATATCACCTTTTTCATCTCTTACTTTGGTAATTTGGGTTGATTCTCTCTCTCTTTTGCTTAGGTTGGCCAATGGTTTATCTATCTTGTTTATTTTTTCAACAAACCAACTTTTTGTTTTGTTGATTTTCTGTATTATACTTTTATTCTCTACTTCATTAATTTCTTGTATAAATGTTGCTTATTTAAGAGAAAGAAGTTTTGGGGACAATATTTACAGTTACTTTGTGGTGAAGGACTTTTTACTCTGCCTCAAATCTTCTCAAAATCCTCATTAACCTTAGAAGAAATATTGTTATACTAGATGCTAAATCAATTTCACAAACAATAACTATGAATATGAATTTCACTAGCATTTCTTTCTCTTTTTTTTGTGGTACTGGGGATAGAACCCATGGGAATTCTACCTCCAGCCTATACCCCCAGACCTATTTTTTTAATAATTTATTTGGAAACAGATTCTCACTAAGTTGTGGAGGGCCTCACTAAATTTCTGAGGCTGGCTTTGAACCTGTGATCCTCCTGTCTCAACTTCCCAAGTACTGGGATTACAAGCATGGGCCACCATGCCCAGCTCTCACTAGCATTTCAAAAACATTGTGTTTTGTCAACAGTATTTTATCTACTTGAGAATTATGTACATTTTAAGGACTGCTGAGAAGCAACTTTTGGAAATAGACTGTACTAAATTGAGTGATATGCAGAATAACTGTAAATTCAACAATGAGGCATTTTAGAAATACATTGTGCTGATTGTTTACTTACAAGGAGGAAAGCATGAATTTCTTCTTGCTTCTCATGAATATGGAAGCGAACATATGCAATTCGCTATTGCCTATATAGGTGAGGGTTTTGCTTTTTCTATCGTAATCTTAAGACATTGAACTCCCTTTAAATTTTACAATGAATTCTTCTAAATTATTAGAATCTTCCATGGGGTTTACATTTCAGAGAAACTTTGCCTGTCATCGAAACCTTGTTGATTCTTGCCTATTTTATGTTCCCAACAGATACTCCTCTTCTGGACAGATTCCCCTACCATTTTAGTATTTTGAAAAATAATATGTGCTAGAAATATCTTTTATCATCCCTTTCTCATAATCACGCTTAAACATGTTTGTTTAAAGAAGTTAACATTTGACTGACTTATTTGGCAGCAGCAACAGATTCACATGCCAGTGCATAGACTGATTCCATCAGAAAATATCATGCATCCTTGTACTTCCATGCTGCTAATCAGCATTAAAAAATGGTGAGTTCTGATATCATGTACATATGTAAGGATACCAATGCCAATCTCAATATCCTGTATGGGGCAGGGGGAGTGGAGAGGGAGCCAGGGGAAGGCCCACCAAGTGCTGTGTGAATGTGTAACACTATCGCTATGAAATACCTTATGATGTGAGATTGTAATGCACCAATAAAAGTAACATAAATAAATAAATAAATGGTGAGCTCTTGCTTTGGTTTTCTTTTTCTCATATATCATAATGGCATTCTTGGGCCTCGATCTAGTATTCCAGCAAATACATGAGTTTGATATATATTCAATATAAAATGCAGACATAGAAGAAGAGAGATACTGCACTACTTATCAAGATATGAGCAGTAAGGCCTCATTTTTATACTTATTCTTATTTTTCCTTTTCATTCCTTCTTTCTCTCTTCCAATTCCAATTTTTCCAATTCCATTCCTTCTTTCTCTCTTTTCATCCTAATTCCAGTTTAGGAAATCTAAAGATCAATTTGGTGAGGATGCCACTGGAATTTTTTAGGCCCTTGATATAAAAGAAGCAAAATCTGAAATTTCATTCCAAATCTAAAATGTTTCTTTTTGAAGTTTTAATTGTCCAAAACTATTTCTAATGTCATATTAAAGAGAAACTTATCCTGAGACCTAGCTATCTATACTAGTACAAATTAGGATAAATATGATGGATGCCAGCCATGAATCTGCTAAGTATAACACTAAATCTAGAACTTCAGGGACAGTAAGTATATAGTGTACAAGCTGTTACTTCTCCATCCTGACCTTCTGGAAGAATCACCACTTACCTCCTAAATTTAGACAAGCCATATTTACATCTTCCCAGTAGCACTATCACCACTAGGCCAATGTTGGCTCATGGATGGCACCATCCTTTGTATGCACAATATAATATTACAAAATAAATTTGTGATTTTTTTCTCTTTTTAAATAGTTGTATTGAGGTATAGTTTATATATAAAGAGCTGCACATATTCAATTTGTACAGTTTGATAAATCTTGGATACATGCAAATATCCATGATACTATCAACACAATCAAGGTAAGAGGCATCTCCAATGTGCCTCAACATTTGCTTGTGTCCCTTTGTATTTCTTTTTGTTTTGTGGTAAAAACATTTCACGTGACAGCTATCCTCTTAAATACTGAAACATAAAAATACTATATTGTTAACCACAGGTACTATGTTAACCACCAGATCTCTAGAACTTATTTATTTAGCATAATTGAGCCTTTACATTCATTGAACAACTCCCGGTTTCCCCTTCCCCCAGCCACTGGAAACCACCATTGTGTTATCTGCTTCTATGAGTTTGATTATTATAGATACCTTATAGAAATGAAATTATATATGACTTGCTTACTTCACTTAGCATAATGTCCTCCAGGTGTGCCCTTGTTGTGGCATGTGGCATGATTTCCTTCTTTTTTAAGACTAAATACTCTTCCACTGTATGTATGCACTTTATTTCTTTCATTCATTTGTTGATGAACACGTGTTATTTCTATACCTTGACTATTGTGAATCATACTGTAATAAATATAGAGTGTGCATATCTCTTTGAGATACTGATTTCAATTCTTTTTTTGGTACTAGGGATTGAACCCAGGGGCATTATACCTCTGAACTATACCCTCAGCCCTATTTTATGTTTTATTTTGCAGCAGGGTCTCACTAAGTTGTGGAAGATCTCACTAAATTGCTCTGGTTGGCTATGAACCTGTGATTGTGATTGTGAACCTGTGACTGTGATTGTGTTGATAGTATCATGGATATTAGCATGTATCCAAGATTTATCAAACTGTACAAATTGAATATGTGCAGCTCACTAAATTGCTCTGGTTGGCTGTGAACCTGTCTCAGACTCTCAAGTATTGGAATTACAAGCATGTGCCCCTATGCCTGGTTCTGATTTCATTTCTTTTAGATAAATATCCAGAATATCCAGAAGTAGGATTGTTGGATCATATGGCAGGTCTAGTTTTAATTTTATGAGGAACCTTCATACTATTTTCCATAACTGCTGCATCTTTTTCCACTCCCACCAATGGTGTCCAAGAGTTCTAATTTCTCCACATCCTTGCCAACATTGGTTATCTTTTCCCTTTTTTTTTCTTTCTGGTACTTGAAACTGAATCTAACACTCCCCCACTGAACTACATCCTCAGGCCTTCTTATTTTGTTTTTGAGACATGGTCTTGCTAAGTTACTCAGGCTGACCTCAGGCTGATCTTCTTGCCTCAGCCTCCTGAGTAGCTAAGATTACAGTTATGTTCCACTACCCAGCTATTTTCCTTTCTTTTTTTTTTTAAAGTTGTCTTCTTATAGATGTTGGCAGATATCTCATTTTCAAATTTTTATTTGAATTTCTCTTATTATTAGTGATGAGCATCTTTCCATATACTTGATGACTTATATGTCATCAATATAAATATTTACTTGAAGAAATATCTGTCCAAGTTCTTTGACCATTTTTCATCTGGTATGTATAGATATATATTGGCTATTGAGTTTTAGGTGTTCCTCATATATTTTTTTAAGTTAACCCTGTACCAGACATATGGATTGCTTCTTGTTAGTTCTTATCCAGGGCATACTTCAACCAGAATAAGATGGTATACAGAAGGATTACAAAAGAAGTTCACTTTTCTCCCTAGGGTCTAAAATTATGGAATTGCTATAATCATTGCATAAAAACCTTCTGAGTTTCTTTCCTGTCCTAATGATAATAAGTGAAAAGAACCCAGTATCAAAGTGGTAAAAGCAATAAATTAACTATTTAGAAAGTGTACACATAATGGCTAAATTGTTTTTCCCAGCAACCTATATAATGACCATTGTTAATGTTATCTCAAGCCATGTTTAAATTTCTGGGCACTGCAGATCATTCTGAATAGAGCAAAAATGATATTCTCATTTATTTTTCTTCTTAGGTTTCTATGGAAACATTTTTTGAGGTCTTCTTTGCCAGAAGAGAATATTTTATTTTTAAACAAAATGATAACAAATTATATTTATCTATGTAAAGCGAAACTATTTGATAGATTTCTGAACCAGTCTAAAGTGTGATTTCATCACTCATATGTCTCCAAAGACAGCCAAAGTCATTAGAGACAACATTCCTAAGGGTTGCATGTGTTCATTTGAGAAGAAAATTACTTCTCATCTTTCATTAAAGGGCATTAGATTACTTATTTTGTTACACTTAGAAAGCTATTTTATATTTCTTTGCAAAATCACAGGCATACACATTTTAAGACATCAAATTTCACAATCTCTTTTTAAATTTTCAACTTGATTCAGTCTTATTTTTAATGGTTCCTATTTATTATTAACATGGAAGGTGAGTTTTGAAAGACTCACAAAACATACAAAAACACACATACACTCAGGTGTTTTTCCCAGTTATAAAAATAAGGTCTTTTCCTAGAGGTATAAACTGAGCATCTATGTCAAATAGGTTAATTTTCTAAGAAAATAGAACATTTTGAATACGTGTTTATGTCCATTCAAACTTTTGCTTCCTATAAATACGATATTAAATTAAAAATTTGAAATTTATTTTATCTGTATGTAATTTTTAAGTTCCAGTCATGTTCAGTGTTAGCTTCAGTTTGTCTTCCACAAGAAGATTGTGTTGATCTGTCTACAAGGAGCATATTTCCACCTTTATGATCATTTCAATTGTCCTTAATTTGAGGTCTACTTACTAGACATGAACCAATATTCCAGATACAAATGGACCATTGATTTATCCAAGAGTTAGGATAACTTCTGTTACAGAAATAAAACAAAATTGGAGTGTATGGTTAAGGTCACATACCTCTCATCTACATTACGTTTAAATTTGATAATGTCTAAAACTGATTGGTTAACTGATTTGAATGTGTTGAAGTAGTAGTAACAGGGGTAAACAGCTAGATACATAGAAGATGGCTGCCTCTTAAGAAGGACCAAGAAGAAGAATAAGCTTGAAGCAGGAAATACTATTATTATTATTATTATTCTCCATACTGGAGGCTGAACCCAGGGGCATTCTACTCCTGAGCTACACTCCCAGCTTTTATTTTGTATTTTGAAACAGGGTCTTACTAAATTGCTGAGGGTCTTGCAAAATTGCTGAGACTAGATTCATCCTGAAATTCTCCTGCCTCAGCCTCCCAAGTACTGGGATTATAGGTATGCACCACCATGCTATTATAATAAGGTCCTTAGTACTGTTGTACTTTTTCATACTAAGATATGTGTAATTTAATGAAGAAACACATTCTAAAAGATGCACTGTTAAGTGCCATTGTGTGAGCATCACAAAGCACCTAGATGGTATGGGTCAATCCTTCACACATCCTCTTGATGCAGTCAAGAGATACAGTAATCACAGTTTGCATGCAGCTGCTACTGGCATAACACAGCATACCATTTTTCAGAAAACATTTTTTTAATAAGTAGAATCACACTTTAAAATGACTAAAAACTATAGTAAATGCATAAACCAATAATTAGATGGTACAATGAGACATTCATTTGCTATATTTCTGTGCATACAAACAGATATGTTAGGATTTGGGTCAATTCAGTAGAATTATTTATTCAGTTCATAAGTAATACAGAGCTAAATGCAAAAATGGACATTTACATTATCCTCCTTTCACTTTTTATCTCTTGAATTAAAAAAACAACTTTTCTCAAGAAGATGCTTTGTCTTTTTATATGAAGAAAAATATTGACATGTATTTCTTTGGATTTTTGTGCCATTTCTCCATTTATATGCAACATTTTGTCACCTCTTCCCAATTCTATTGTTATTCTTTTTTCATAAAACCTTTTGCCCACTCAGAGAATGCCAATGAAATGGGCACAATATCTCCTTATGGTCACATATATTTACTTAAGTTTATTAAATACAAATTTAACATTTTTTCCAATTAGCTACATTTATTTAAATTCTTCTAAACTTAGCCTCACTGTTAATCCTATCATCGGGCTCCCTGAGGCATGCCTGTACTTCCTTCACCATTTTTGATCAATGAGTGTGCTTTGTAGAAATGGTCAACCTTTGCCTCATTTGCCTTTATCCTGTTATGCCACACTGGTTTGCTTCCTGTGCAGGTAGGCCTTGTTTGGCCCACTTATACAGTACCTACTCAAAGCTCTGGACTTGGAGCACTGACCTCCAGCTCCTGTGACAGTGTCATTAGTGCTGTGCAGAGGGCTGCGCCTCTGGATAATGTAAACTGTCACCCGCCCATTGTAACCTCACAGTCGGTAGCAATAAAGAATCCAAATAAATTAACCTTAGCCTCTGTTGGTGGCAGCACATTGTCCAGAAGTTGTTCCTAATTCCTTCTTTTCATAAAATTTGAAGACAGCATGACACTACTAGAGCAAACCATGTCACCTTTGTCCCTACAGCTAAAAATACGTTTCCAATGTATGTTTAAAATTGAGAAAATGAACTTTCTTTCAAATGTAATGACTAAACTTTTAAAGACATAATAACTAGTTCTAAAACTTAGAGGTTTCACACATGAGATGGGAGGTGAAGTCCTTCATAAAATAACAACTCTTATGGAAACATCAGTCTGATATTTTACAGTGCAGAATGTGAAAAGCTAAACTTACAAAATCAATTAAGTATTGTTTTACAATACCAAAGGGTTTCATTATTTGAAAGTCTTTGCTTCAAAATTGTTTTAGAAAACCAGGCCTCTGTAAATTGAAGATTTTCCTCTTCCAGGTCATTGATCACTCTATTTTACCCAGAAGGATAAAGGATGGTGCATTTTAAATCTACATTACCAAGAAGAGTTGCTGATGGAAGGCATGCAGAAATACTTCTAGTTGCCAATAGTAAATTTAAACAAACTCTTAGATGTGCAAATTGTTACATAAAGCATAGGTCACAGATTTGTCCAAAAGTTGAGAATTGGGCTTCTTTTTCTCTTCACTTATCATTGCCTTTTTCTTTTATTTTTTAACTTTATTGAGACATTTATGATTTCGGGGATATCATAAATATCCCTGAATTTCTGGGTTTCCCCCAGAAAAGTCAGATGATCTGGCAGCTCACACTTCCACCCATCAAGTACTGGAATTGAATAAAAAAGTGTATCATTAAAATCTCAGTTCTCTAGAGTCCTTTTCATATACTACCACTATGTCAGATTCAGCTAAATTGCCAGCTTTATTTCTATAGGCATTCATTTGATATTGTGAACATTAGTGTCCTAGACTAGTTATGGGTATTCATAATGTAATGTTCTTAATAGTTACAGGAGGTCTGCATTGTTACAAAGAATCCTATTAATGGCTACTTTTCATCAACTAATACTAATTTCATATTTAAGCTAATTATGGCCAGAAATAGAACTCCTATATAAAGTACACAAAAAAATAAAGTAGTTAATTTTTGTTTAACTTGATTGAAAACTGAAACTTGCCAGACAAGTCTTCCTTGTTTTAATACTAATTTGATATACTGTGTATTTGCTCCTAGAACTGCTATAAAAATTTGCCACAAACTACATGGCTTAAAACAACAGAAATTTATTCCCACAGTTTCTGGAGGCCAGAAATCTGCAGTAGTGGAGCCAGCAGCGTCACACCCTCTCTGAAGGCGCCAAGGAAGGATCCTCCTTTATCTCTTCCACTTGTCCAGCTTCCGGTAGCCCCTGGGATCCCTTGGTTTGTGACAGTAGAATTCCATTTCTACTTGCATCTTCACATGCCCCTCCCCTCATTATGCCTGTATTGCAAGGATCTTTTTTTAAAGACACTAGTCATGGGATTTGGGACCCACACTAAATCAAACTATGTCTCTTTGAGTTCTTTAACTTGATTATCTTTGCAAAAACCCTATTTCTAAATAAGGTTATATTCACAGGAATGGGAAGAAGGGTGAAGGGGTTTTAATTTGGATATATCTTTCTTGAGGGGTACAATTCAACCTATTATATGCTGATTTTTTTCAGATTTAAATAAACCTTGTGGCCCATTCTGTTTTAAGTATTTAGGCTCCAGTCACTTTCTCATTTAAATTCACATATTTAATAAAGTCAGACTATAAATGTGAAGTTTTTCTTGGGTTCCCAAACTGGGATCTTTGCTGAATTATAATCAGTTGCATCTAACAAGAAGGCTCTAAGCCATAAGATTAAACTGAAATAAAAGATGTTTTATCATTTAAGCTATAAACCTTTCATTCAGAGAAGCTATGATTTTTGTCCCTTTGATAAGAGTTTTTTTAAATGAGGCGCATGGACCCTGCAATGATATCCTGGCAGGTTAATGCAACTTTGACCTTGTAAAAATCAACCATAAACTATTAAAATTTTTGAAGGCCAGTAGTAGCTTCAAATACTGGGAGTATTTATACCACAAAATTTATCAAATGCTGCAAATTAAGGGAACTCCTCTTCCCCAGAGTCAGGTGTTAAACAATTACCAACATACCACCACCTGCACATTATCAAACAGTCCAAGGTAGTTTAGCAGTTTCAGAAAAAGTAATCAAATATTTAGCTTTTCTCATCTGTATTTCATTAATGTAAAATGCAGAATCAATTATTACTATCTCCAAAATATTTTTACTTCTTATAGTCATTATTTCCTTAAATATATTCAAAAGCACCAAGGATAGCTACAAATCAAGGCAAATGGAACTTGAGAATACTATACTGAATATAGCCAGTCCCAAAGAAGGAGTAGCTGTATGTTTTCTCTTATAGTGGAAGCTATAAAGATATTCAGAATTAAGGGCAACAACAGATAGATGAGCAGAGATTCCAGAAAAGGGACTGAGGGGGATTAGGGAAAGGAGGGTGGGGGGGGGAGAGGTCATAAAGAATGCAGTATTAGAAATAATGCTATGAAGATATATACAAAATTGCCAATTCCAATCTTAAAGACTTGCTGGGTGAGGGTGAGAAAGCGGGGTGACCCGGTGGGGAGGGCAACAAGAGTTGTGTGCATGTATTTTTCTGACACTCTGTACCCCAGTATGATGTAAAATTACAATGCACCCAATAAAAATAAATAAATGTTTAAGAAGAAAAAAAGGCAAATTAGTCTCAAAATGGAATGTATTTTCAGACTGTTTTCCTAAATTAGAATTCTAAAATTGTTATGAATAAAATAAATCTCAATTTCAGAAAAGTAATGATCAATAGGGTAACAAAAAATCTTTGTTTATCAAATATATGAATAATATTCTAGTGCAAATGTGGACATTAAATGTATGTTCTGACAAATATTCTATGAATATGAAATTTATTTGCAAATTAGAAAAAAATCAGAAATATTTTAAAAGCATACTGTGTTAGATAAGAAATTCAGCTAATTCTATCCCTCTGTGTGCCATCTACTAGAAGACTACATAAAATAGTAAAACTGAGGTAAAGATCTCCTGTTTTCAAACAAAGCACAGTGTCATTTCTAGTAAACCAATTACAGTCTACCAGAATAAGAACATAATAATGCTCCCACTGTTAGTATAATCAATTTAAAGAGATGTGACTGAAACCACAGAGGCGTTCATTGTACTTCTTGTAGGGAACGTTCTATTGTCACTGAGATGTCTGTTAAACTAGCTACTAAATTAACAAATGCTGAAGTCACAGAGAAAGCAGAGAGAGCTGTACAGAAAATTTCTTTATCAAATGGCACTATGAGATGTCATTTAATATTAGTTACAAACAACATGAAGCAGCATATGCTATGATAAGCTGTTTTAGAAAATGTGAACAGGAGACTTCCGGGAAGATGGCGACGGAGTGAGACACGTCTCAAGAGCCGCTGTGAGCTCGATTCAAATCAGTCGTGGATCCAGTTTTTTGAAAAAAGAAAAAAAGCAACAAAAAGGTGGAAAACGCTGCGAAAACTGGAATACAGCTGAGCAGAACCCGGAAGACCGACCAGAGAGAGCAAAGAAGCCCGTCTCCGC
>PVLC010003596.1:30291-95284 GCA_004027655.1 Graphiurus murinus | reverse complement strand
AAAAAAAAAAAAAAAAAAAAAAAAAAAAAGAAAGAAGAGGGCTGGGGGCATAGCTCAGAGGTAGAATGATCCTGGGTTCAATTTCCAATACTCCTCAAAAAAAAAAAAAAAGTTTATTTTAGTGCCTATATCTCAGTTTCCACTTAATTGGCCTATAACAAAATGCTTTAGGTTCAAAATTTCTAAAGCTCTTTCTTTCTTTCTTTCTTTCTTTCTTTCTTTCTTTCTTTCTTTCTTTCTTTCTTTCTTTCTTTTCTCCTGTGGAACTGGGGATTGAACCCAGGGTGTTCTATCTCTGAACTATACCTTGCCCTATTTTATTCTTTAATTTTTTGAAAAAGGGTCTCACTAAGTTGCAAAGGGCCTTGCTAAGTAGTTGAGGCTGGCTATGAACCTGCAATCCTCCTGCCTCAGCCTCCCAAACACTGGGATTCCAGGTGTCCATCACCATGGCTGGCTAAACTTGCTCTTCTTTAGAAGATTATTTTCTATTTTCACCCATTTACCCTTTCATGTGAAACTTAAAGTCATTTTTCAAAATGACTTTAAGTTTCACATGAAAGAGTAATTCCTAGTAAAGGGTAATTCCCCAAGAAAATTCCTAGTGTATAATTTTGACGAGTAGGGAATTGAGTCTATCGATCCTCTTAGGGAATCCTGACATTTTTCTAGTGCTTGGCACCTTCACCAAGGACTATGGAACATCTCACCATTTTCCGGGGCCATATTCAGCAGGCTTAGCCATTTCCTAAGTGCTGGGTACTTGGGTTGCTTCCAAGGTGAAACTATAGACATCTTTGTACAAATTGCTTTTTTATTTCCTTGAGATACGGTTCCAAAAGTGGGATTATCTGATCAAAGGATATGAGCAGTACCATGGTTTTTGTTACATAGTCTAGTGAGGATGGGACCAATTTACAGGACCGCCAGCAACATATAAAGAAATATCCATTTTTCCCTTAACAAACCCTTGAGCTGCTTGAAGATTTAAACAGGTAACTTGCTCTTAAGGTAAACAAACCACACTATCAGAGGACAAAGGGACAAAGGGGGAGTTTGAGTGCAGATCTCAGCCAGAGGCAGGACGTCTGCCTCCCTCTCCACTGAGGGCTGCCCTGCTGACCCTGAGTCCCTGGAACTGCTTCCCTGTCCACACAGGAGCCCCGTTTATTCTGATTTATTTAGCATACAGTTGTATGGCATTTATTATGTGACAGGTACTTTTCTAAGCAGTTTGCAAATATTAACTCATTTACTGCTTATAAAAGCTCACAAGGGGGAATTATCATCCACATTTTACAGGTGAGGAAACTGAGTCACAGATAAGTTTACTATAGGTAAGTCCTACATAGCCAGCAGAATTCAAACTGAGGCAGTCTGACATGAAACTATTAACCACTCTGTCCCTTGACTGGGGACAGGCACCTCAACTTATAGCTGCCCTTCTTTTTCTGGGTCCTGTCTTGGCCCCAGTAGCCTCAATCCTAAGGAAAAAGACCTCTACTGTCCTGTATGTCAGACTTTCCACTTACCTCTTTCTTATAGATGATGCCCTCTGCCATGTGCCAGCCATTGGGCTAAGCACTTTTGGGTCTTTTCATATTTATCACAATCACATGAAGTAGGTAGTATATATTTATTTTATAGAGGAGTAAGCTGAGGACCAGAGAGGGTAAGTGTGTTGCCTAAGACTACACAGCTAGTGGAGAGGCAGAAGAAGAATCCAAATCCAGATGGTCAAACATCAATATCTTTGGTCTTTCCATCACACTTGGCTCTTCTCTGGCCCTGAGAAGCCCCACCCTTTATCCTAGTTAATTTCTCTTTGCCTTGTTTGGTTTTCTTTTTTTTCTTTCTCTTTTGTTTTTGTTTGCTTGTGGTACTAGGAATTGAACCCAGGGGCATTCTACCTCTGAGCTACAACTACAGCCCTATTTTTATTATTTATTTATGGAGACAAGGTTTCACGAAGTTGCTGAGGGCCTTGCTAAATTGCTGAGGCTGGCCTCACTTCAAACCTGCGACCCTTCTGTTTCAGCCTCCCAAGTACTGGTATTACAGGTATGTACCACCACGCTCAGCTCAATTTTCTTGAAGTACCCAGAGGTGAAAGCAAATTTGTCTAGTTTAGCTTAGCTGCTCTTTTTAGCCATGGTGAAGGGCTGGCTTTATCGGGGCTCAAGTGGCCACCCTCAAGAAAAGTGCCATATCTACCTTCTGCTTTTTGGACCTGCAGGCAGCTCCCTGAGGGAGACCCAATTATCTCCTTCCTTTCCTGTCTCAAGTCCACTCTCCTCGGAGGCCTGCAGGTGAGGCTCCTCCTTCCTGACTTAGGACAGGAGGGGCCACTCTGTTTCCAAAGAATAGACCCCGCCCCTCCACTCAGAGTCTGGAGCTTCCTCCTTCTACAGGTCCTCTGGGATGACTCATAGCTCAGGTACCTTCCGGTGAGTGGTTTTTTCCAGTCCCATCATACAACTGTACAAGCTCCAAATACCCTGAGCACACATTACAATAGGTACACAGAATTCCCACCAAGTATAAGGGAAGCCACATTCCTGCGTCCTAATGAACGCTGGGATATTTGATGGCAGCAGTGACTGAGTTTGTTGATTGGTTATTTGTGTTTAAGCATTCTTTTGTGTGAACATGCACACCTGCAGTTGTGTGCATCTCTGAGTGCGTGCTTTTCAGCAGAGATATAGTACAGATTTGCATTTGCACGGAGCACCCAGGACTTCAGTGACAGACTCATGTGTTATGCTCAAGAGTTCCTATGTGTGTTCCTATGTTTGTTTGGGTACACACCATGCACAAGTTCTAGGAAAGGGCTGTTTAGAAAGGTTTCCCATACTTAAAGCACTAAGACTTGGAAGGGAGACTGGATAGGAGAGGTAGAGAGAAAGAGAAATAGAAGAGTCAGATCTAATGCTTCATGACTAGGCAAAAGGATGTTGTGGTAAGTCAGAAATGTCCCCAAACAGATTCAGACAGGTTTGCAGGCTTCAACAAAATCACTTGTAGCCCAGGGCACAAATGGTAGGTGGGAGTTGGGGACAGGTTTATGCCAACCTGATTAGGTTAAGCCCCAATTTTTAGGAGCAAGAGACTGGAGAAGATGGAAAGCATTTTCTATCCCCCTCCAACAGGCCTTGGGCCCCCCCCTGTCCCCGCAAGTGCTATGGCCTCTCTGAGGGCAGGACAGTTTGGCCTTGGCAAAGAGGCGGCAGAGGCTGTTGAGAGGCTCCAGGAGGCTTCTAACGCAACCGTGTGTGCCCCTCACCCTCTGCCTGCTCCAAAGGCAAAGGCGCCTTCTCCCAGAAGCAGTTAGAAGGTTTTGCTGACTTCAGGGGATGGGGGAGGTGGGAGGAAGAAGGGGAGGCCTCTGAGGTGGGGAAACTTTTGCTGAGGCTGCATGCTTCCCAGCCCCTCCAGGGTTCCTGATTACTGAGGTCCTTAGACATGAAATGACTTCTTATTTAAAGGCCAGATCTTGTCTATCCCTGCCCTCTTCATGAAATTCTTTGAGGCCTCAAGCCAGACACAGTGACACATGCCTGTAATCTCAGTACTTGGGAGGTTGAGACAGGAGGATTGCAGGTTCAAGGCCAGCCTCAGCAATTTAGCAAGATCCTCAGTAACTTAGCAAGATCCTGTTTAAAAAAAAAAATGGACTAGGAGTTAGAATGCCCCTGGGTTCAATCTTCACTACCAAAAATAAATAAATTTAAAAAGAGGCTTCAAGCAGAGGGAGTTAGAAAGGCAAGAAAGGCTCCTCTTGTTTCTGAAGAAGTCCAGAACTGGAAAACTGAGTAGGACTGGACAGCATTCAATCTCAAGAATTCCCAGGTCAGTAGAACAGCAGACATTTTACATAAATGTCAACACAGTAATACGAAAATAACAAAACAGAGATATATAAAAGGAATAGGAAACATTGGGGGGGGGTATTAGAGATCAAACCCAAAGGCATTCTACCTCTGAGTCTACACCCCCAACCTTATTATTTATTTATTCATTTATGCATTTTTGAAATAGGATCTCACTGAGTTGCTGAGTCTGGCCTCAAACCTGCAATCCCCCTGTCTCGGCCTCCCCAGTACTGGGATTACAGGCATATGTCACAGTGCCTGGTTTAAATAGGAAACTATACACTGCTTCGTCTTTATGTTGATTCCAACATGGCTTGATGAATTAGAAGTCAGAATCTCTTATGTTCCTTTCATAAGCAAGAAAAGCAAAGGTCAGAGAAATTAATTGATCTGTCACATTCACACATAAAAAATAGTGTGGCTGAGACTTCAACTCATGTTTCTGTGACTTCAAATCTATGATTAAAAAAAGGAGGGGGGGAGCCAGGCATGGTGGCGCACACTTGTAATCCCAGCATTTGGGAGGCTGAGACCAGAGGATCCGGGTTCTCGGCCAGCCTCAGCTACCTAGTGAGGCCCTCCGAAACTTAGTGCAACCCTGTTTCAAACTAAAGAATTAAAAATAGGGCTGGGGGTATAGCTCGGAGGTAGAATGCCCGAGTTCAATCCCCAGTACCGAAATAAAGGGGGGGGGTAAAAAAAACTTGTGTACTAAATCAGGCATGTTTGTAATCTCAGTACTTGGGATGCTGAGACAGGAGGATTGCAGGTTCTCAGCCAGCCTCAGCAATTTAGCAAAGCCCTCTGCAACTTGGTGAGATCCTGTTTCAAAGTAAAAAATAAAATAGAGCTGGGGTGTAGCTCAGAGGTAGAATGCCCCTGGGTTCAATCTCTAGTAACACACACACACACACACACACACACACACACACACACACAAAACAAACCCAAAAACTTTGTGTGCTATTGGGCACTGGAGGAGAGACAGATGAATTATGCACAAAGACTGTTAGGGGAGGAGGATTTTGAGCTGGTTTGTGAAGTAGGAGTAGGAATTTCCTTTCTGTTTGGGGGGCAGGAGTAGAAGGGGCTGCTAGGGTTTTGCACCTTTGCACCCATGGGACAGAAGGGAAAGGTGTCAGAGACTTTCTATCCATTAATACACCATGGCCAATGGTAGCCAGGGACTGGGGGAGGGAACTGTGGATGAAGCAGAAAGTAAGTTAAGGGCCTTAAATGGAAGGAGAGGGGCTTTGACTTCTCCCCTGTAAGTTGCAGAGCCATGAACGAATTCTAAACCAAGGAAGACAAGTCCTCTGTGCCCATCCAGGGGGCAACTGGGCCCCTCCCAGCAGTGTGGATTGGGGAGAGAGGGTGGAGCACCAGCTGGGACTGACTGGTGGCAGAAATAGAAGATAATGGGGGAAGGGAAAGTGTAAGTGAGGCTTCTGGATTGGGTGAAGCTGCCTCCTGAGAAGGGCTCTAGAGAGGGAGCTCCTGGCCAAGAGACTGGAGAGCCAACCCCTCCCCCAACCCCTCCTGCAACTCAAAGAGAGAGCACAGGGCCACCGAGTCTCCAGGTTGGAGGTGGCCACACAGTGGCCATTCTTACTGAGCACATGGCCAGGGCATCGGCAGCCTCTGCAATCAGAGCCTCGTGCCTCATTGAGAGGTTATTAATAGGGAGTTTGTCTGGTGTCAGAGCACAGACATAAACTGCATTAGCATTACCCCATAATCTTATTTAGTAAACGCTCATGCCGTTCAGTCTCCTGTAATTGCATTGGGAAGATGCAATATTTATGAAAGGGGAGAGGGGAATGTCACTGCTCATCTCCGTGCTGCAGTAAAAGTCCCGGGAAATACTGCACAGGCTGCTGAGACCTGGCCAACGGCCCGCCACAGTGGGCAGCATTGCTGTCTCCCGGGCTCTGTGTGGCACTGCTGCTCCTGCCAGCCCAGAGCTCCCTCCTCAACCTCTCTGGAGCCTTGGGAGCAGTCCAGGGAGTGTGGGCCACTTCTCCCCTTGTTGTGACTCCTCCCAAATCATAGTCCCTGGCTGGCCAGGTGCAAACACCTCAGATGCAGAGTCTTTCTGTTGGGCACGAGGCTCTGGCCTTCACCTCCCATCCCTAGTTGGGATTTCTTTTCCCCAAAAAGCAAACCTACCCCAGAGCTGAACAGGGGATGGGATGGGGGTGCTAAGTTTTCAGTATAAGCTGGGCAATTTAGCAGAGCTGCGTGCAAGCAATGGAGGTGGGAAGCAGCAGCCAGGGGTTCTACCTACTGCCATCCCACCTCCTCCAGAGCAGTCTAGCCACTAGGAGGATCCCCAAAGCTCACTGCAGCCATAGCTTTCTGGGTGAGAGCCCTCTTCCACCCTCTTGAGATCCCCTCAAGCTTCCCAGGACACCATGCATACATTCCAGGCCAGTCCCAAGGGCTCAGAAGCATGATCTCATGCCCACCCAGCTGGAACACCCTGGCTTCTGCTGCTCTTGGGTGGAGCTTATGAGCTAGGAAAGTCTTACTAGTGCCAAGAGCACTTATGGGTGGGTGTCACTGTGGAAGGGCAAACTGGGACTCAAGTCTGCACCCAGTACTTCTTGCTCTTTAGGAGCAGGATAGACACACAGATGTGCTTTCCCACAAAGGAGTTCTTTCCCAGTCCCATACGGGAAATAACTTCCTGTGTTGGGGGAAGGCTCTGTGACCCCAACCTCAAAGTGGTCAGATGCAGAGGATGCCAGGAGGAAGTGAAGAGCTGAACAAAAAAATGCTGGGGCTTCTCGGCTGTCCAGGAAAGAGGGAGTGACAAGGACATGGGGGAAAGGAATCCCACTGTCAGCTGCTGGCTGGCCTGGGGTGACAGGAGGGCAGATGCCCGGCAAGGACTCCCCATGGGACCCTGGGCAGTGTCTGGCTTAGGCCCAGATTTCTGGTCTTGGGGCTAGTGTGGCCCCCAGAAGCAGGAGCCTCATCTCCTTACACACCCCAATCCTGCCTCGACACACACAGCTCCATATTCCCACCCTGCGCACTGCATAATTACCAGGTTGGCACGGGGCCAGCAGCACCCACTTCTCGTGCAGGGACCTAGAGCTCTGAATGCACCTGCACCCTGCACAGTCAGACTCACCCGATCTCCCCAAGCTCACAAGTCACACTCGCTACGACGGGGAAGGGGCGCCGGAACTCGGGGCAGCTGAGAACCCCGGAGCAGGGTGGGCAGAGGAGGGCCGCGGCCCCTCCCGGTGTCAGCTCCCTTGCCGCAGTCCCATTAATCACAGCGTCGCAGTCCAGTTGGGTATCCCCGGCGCCCAGTGCCACGCGCAGCCTGCGGGACAATGGGTTTATTTCCAGGGGGAGAGGCCGCCTCGGGCCGGGGCTCAGGCGGCGTCGTCTCCTTCCCTCAATCCGTCCCTCGGCACCCAAGTAGCGCCTGCGGCAGCCGGGGACGGGTGGCAAAGCGGACGCGGGTGGCGCGCGGGTGGCAGGGCCAGACCGACCTAATTCAATTAACTGGGCGGCCGCCGCCTCCGCGCTCCTCCCGGCCCGCCGGGGCTCCCGCTCTGGGCAGCTGCTCTTTGTGCGCCGAGCCCATGCATATGGATTCCGTCCCTCCCGCGTCCACGCCCCCCACCCCACTTCTGGCACCTGCGGCTCGCCTCGCTCCCCGCCCCTTCGAGACGACCCTGGCCTCCCCTGGAAAGTTGGGAAGCAGTGTGGTTGCTTGTGGGCCCGCGGAGTGTAAGATAGAGGGGGACTTCTTTCTTTTCTTTTCTTTTCTTTCTTTCTTTCTCTCTCTCTCCCTTCCTTCCTTTCTCTTTCTTTTCTTTCTCTCTCCCTTCCTTCCTTTCTTTCTCTTTCTTTTCTTTCTTTCTCTCTCTCCCTTCTTCTCTCCTCTCCTCTCCTCTTTTTCTTTCTTTCTCCCTCAATCTGAGCAGGTTGGTTGGCGCGGAAGTACCTGTAGTCTCCTGGAGTTGGGTTGGGCGATTAGGCTGCCGGTGTGTAGTGCCCCGCCGGCGTGCGTGCTCCAAAGGAGAGGGTTCGATTTCGTTTTATTCTCATCTATGCTGCAGGGTCTGTGGGTGCGGCTGGGTGCGTCCGTGGGCACCTGTGTAAGGACGCCTGAAGGACATATCGTGAGCATCTGTAGGGCTCGCACGCCAGCGAGTGTCTTATACTTGTGGGGGAAAGGAGATTGTGGATCTGTGTGTCTGCGTTGGGGAGGACGCTGTCTCTGGGCCATCGCAGAATCTGGAAAGCTTTGGGTGTTTTCGATTTGTCTGTACTTTGCCATTTGTGTGTATGTCGTGCTTCCTTGGCAGTCAGGACCTCGTGTGCCGCGAGCACAGTATCCCACCCCTAACGACCACCGGTAGCAGTAGCAGCTGGGTTCCCTGGGCTAAAACCCTCTCCCTGTCCGGGGCTTTTCTGGTGAAGTAGGAGCGTGGCGAGTTAATTTCAAATCCGAACTCCAACTCTGCTCATTTATTCGAAAAACACTCCCGGATCCACCAGTCTCTGGACGTCTGCGGAGGTCCAGGCGTGCAAGAACCCTCATCCTGCCGCGAGGGGTCCTAGCCAGCTGGGTTTTCAGCTCCCAGTAAAGCCTAGGACGGTTTAGTGGGCGCTCCAGACTTCCGACTTTCAAACCGAGTCCACGAGCACCCTGGAAATAACCAAATCTGCTCACATCAAGGCAGCCCAAACTTAGGAGCAACCTCATGATCCCTACCTCCACCTCCCTGGCCACCTTTTGGGATTGGGTCTCCTGGGAAACCGGGTTTTTCAGCCGTGAGGTGCTCCAAGGTCTCTCTCTGTCAGCCTTTTCCCAGAAGCCAAAACTACTGTCCCTAGGGAGGGGGTGGAGGAAACGAGAAATCTGGATGGATCTGGCCCCTGCAGGGTCTTGCCTCACATAGGAAAGTTCTGCTCAATTTTGGCTTTTCCTGTCTCCACCAAGCTGCTGAGCCCGGGGGGAGATCCAGCCTGCAGACCTTCAAGGGAGCTTGCCAGCCACTGCTACAGGGAGTAGGATGGCCCCCAGAGGCAGACCCTTAGAAGGCTGGCACTCTCTGTACTGTCTCTCCATCAGCCATCTCTCAGCCTGGAGGACTCGGGGTGCCCTCTGGTGCCCAAAATTCCTCCCAGCGGACTGAGGACTGAAGAGTAGAGCTCAGGGTAGACACCAGGATGGGAGAAGTTGAGGCCAGCCCACCCTAGAGGGTCTTAGGCTGACCAGCATCCCTGGAACTCCTGGAAGGGCAACTGAACTTCGTGCCCAGGGAACTTTCCATGGGGCCTTGGGGATCTGTCCTGCCCTGGGCTTCCCCTTAGCCCACCCACAGCCATAGCCTTTCTGGGGCTTGGCATCCTAGGAGGAGACTTAGCATCAAAGATACCCTAGTTGAAAGTATTTTTGTCACCGGGCTTGGTGGTACACATCTGTAATCCCAGATATTGGGGAAGCTGAGGCAGAAGAATCACAAGTTGGAGGCCGGCGACCAACTTAGCAAAACCTTTTCTCAAAATACAAAATAAAAAGGGCTGGGGAAGGTGTGGTATTGCATACCTGTAATCCTAGTACTTGGGAGGCTGAGACTGGACTATCACAGCTTCCATGCCAGCTTCAGCAATTTAGTGAGACCCTCAGCAACTTTAGGGAGACCCTGTTTCAAAACTTAAAAGGGAGGTGTTGGGGTATAACTCAGAAGAACATCCAGGCTCAATCCCCAGGACAAAAAAAAAAGGGGGGGGAGGGAAACTGGGGATGTAGCTCAGTGATAGACTAGTAAATGTGAAGCTCTGAGTTCAATCTTCCAATATCCCTCCCCCCAAAAGGGTATTTTTGTCCAGAAGCAGTGCTGGAGGTGGGACCTAAGGGTTTCTGGGCTTTCCTTAGGAGGGAGTTGGTCAAACAGAAGCCTGAAGCCCCAGCTTGATGCCTGGGGGGGGGGGGGTGGAGCCAACAGCTTCCTGGTCAGAAGCCAAGGTGGGGAGACCTTGGAGGGGAGCACCCCCCAAGGAAGGACCCTACTTCAGAATCATCAAAGTTGGACTCTGATGGGGGATGGGGTGGAAGGAGGAGAAAGTTGCCTGTGTGCTTTATCAGGTGACAGCTGAGGTATGGCCTACAGCAGGGAAGTGTCTGCCCCTGTCCCTTTGTTCTCTACACATTCAGAGTCTTTCCCCTGATAGGAAAATGTGTGCCTGTCCTACCATGCTGGAGACAGCCTCAGTCTCTTACTGTAAGGATTAGGGGGAGGCACATGGACTGCTCCAAAACCTTGATCCACCCCCAAACCCTGAAGATGAAGCACTGAGTTGTGTGGCTCTAGCAGCCTGATCTGCTCTCTCCCTCCTGTCCCAATCTAGGCCCTAGCGACCCCCAACCAGACCCCCCCAGGTGACAGTGCCCTTTATCGGGTCTTTGAATCCCTAAATCACCAGCTTCTCCTGCCTCCTCCATGGGAGATGACATGTTCTGCCTTCTTTACTGACACAGGAGGGCAAGGCAGAGGAGACACCTTTGGTACCAGGAATACAGAGCCCCAGGGGCCCTCACATATTTCTAAACTAGTTCCCTTTCTCTACTGAATACCCTCTAGGCATGCCTTGTCTCCCCTACCCAGGTCCACATATGGCCATTTCCCTGACAACATAATTAGAATATAAGACACCCATCCCACAGATACATGCACATCATTATTAGACTCACACTTTCACACACATGTGCCTATCACATAAGAACAGTTGCTAAAAACACACTCTCATCCTGTTACAGAAAACACACATTCACTTCTATTCTCAGGGACACACACGTGACAAATTCAGCTATAGAAACTCCCTTTCTCTCCTTCAACCATCTTACCAACACGTTTCACTTGCAATTGTGTCTGAATGGCCTAACACAGTGCCTGACAGGTAATCGGCACTCAATAAATATTCATGGAATAAATTGTAAAAATTATTCGTGCCCAGGACATCTGCATAGCCCTCTCAACCCTCACTGCCATGCACACTTTCACATCCACGTTCCTCTTATAGACATTCAGTCCCCCAAACACAAAGTAATTAAGTTACCACACATACCCCTAAGCTAAAGGACAACCCCTGGGCCAGGGGTCTTTCCCAGAGGGGGAAGAGAGTCGTGTGGGATTCAAAGAGGCCTCCCCTTAGAGCCTCCCCCTTCCTTTTCTCCTCCCTCAACCCCAGCCTCAGCCCCAGCTGCTCCCCTTTTAATTGGAGGCACTTCTTTATTCTGCAGGCAAGGAGGAGATAGTGCTGAAGGACGGGTTTACCAGGTGGTCTTGAAACTAGAGAAAAGGATCTGCAACTCACCTAGGCACAAACATGCAAGATACTCCTGCAGGGCAAGAGCCAAGTTGTAGGTTAAGAAAGAAGCTTTAGTAAGTGAAGTCTGAAAGCAGTGGTAAAGTCCAGTCTCTACCCCTTCCTAGCTTTTAGCACCTCGGTTTTCTAATCTGTAAAGTGGAAATAATAAAAACCACATTACAGAATGTAAAGGGTGAAAGGAGAGATAATTACTGTGATTGAAGACACCTAGGGCATCCCAGGTGCTTTGTTGAGTCCTGCTTCTTTCTACTCCCTCCTCTTTCCTAATAGGGTTCCTCTGCAAGGTATGGTAAGTGCAGTGGAAACACAGAAGCTGCACCAAATATAAGCTCTGTGTCAATATCTTTCCCCACTTGTGGAAAAACTTTCCAACTGCAGCACTGTGCTCAGGTTAACGCTGCTTCTAGGAGAAGCAATGGAGGCTGAAGCCCAAGAAATCCTGACCCTCTTGTCTCATTTTTCTAGGCAGGGACTGAGAGGGTAGTTCTGGTTCCATCCCATTTGAGGACAAATGTCCAGGGGACCCACAGAACTGGATGGAGATAAAAGTTGACTCAGATAAGCAGGAGAGGTAGTGAGAGGTCAGGGGAAAGCCAGGATACCCCTGGGTTGCTAGGTGCTGATGAGAAGATCTGGACAATCTTAGTGGGCCACAAGGCAGCTGTGACCTCTGCCGACCATTCCCTGGGCCAGCAAGGGCAGGCTCCTCCCAGGTACCATGGACAACTGGTGCCAGATCTGAGGAGTGTAAGTGGTGGATCAGACAGATGCCAATAAGGTTGGAAGAGTGAGGGTGGAAGGTACATCTCTGAAAGGGGAAGAAGACAGGAAGAAGAGAAAGCTAAGAACACTCCAGCGCTTTCTGACGTGGGTCAGAGAATGGCAAAGAGAAGTTCTGAAGAGAACCTAGAAAGAGAGGGTGGTTACCGCCACAGACAGAACTGTGGTTAGACTAAAAGGAGCAAGTCTACTGGGACCCGACCTCAAAGGCACTGCAGTGTCCCTCCCCATACAGGGGAAAAGAGTTTTGGGTTTTGGGATCCCAGATTAATCCTCTTCTACCCATAGAACTTTGGGCAAGTTTGAGTCTTGGTTTTCCTTTCTCTTTTTCCTGTCTTTTTTGATGATACTGGATATTTAATCCAGGGTTGCACACATGCTAAGCAAGTGCTCTACCACTAAGCTGGACTCCAAACCCAATTTCTCTCTCTCTCTCTCTCTTTTAATGAAGCTAAGTGTGGTGGTGCATGCCTGTAATCCCAGTACTTGGGAGGCTGAGACAGGAGAATCACAGGTTTGAGACCAACTCCAGCAACTTAGAGAAGCTCTCAGCAACTTAGCAAGACCCTGTTTCCAAATAAAAAAATAAAATAGGGCTGAGATGTAGCTTAGAGGTATAATGCCTCTGGGTTCAATCCCCAACACCACACACACACACACAGATATAATTTACATCCCACAGTATTCAGCCCTTTAAAATATACAATTCAGTGGATTTTTTTTTAAACTGTCATCACTATCTAATTCCAGGATATTTTCATCATTCCAAAAAGAAACTCTATCAGCAGTTACTTCCCACTCACCTCACCTCCCAGGGGGCTCACTACAAATCTACTTTCTGCCTCTATGGACTTGTCTATCTTAGACATTTCATATAAATTGAATCATATAATATGTGGCCTTTCGTGCCTGGCTTCTTTCATTTAGCATAATGCTTCCTAGGTTCATCTTTGTTGTAGCATGAACCAGCATTTCCTTTGTATTTCTTTCTATGGTGAAATAATGTTCCATTGTGTGGATATACCTCCTTTTGTTTATTCATTCATCAGTTAGTGGACAACTGAGTCATTTATACTTTGGAGCTATTATGAATAATACTGCCATGAGCATTAAAAATTGGGATATATCTATTCATTTCACAAGGTTATGAGTCTTAGATGTGTGATATGCTACCTGGTGCATAGTAGTTTCTCAGTAAACACTGGTATTTCTGTTTTAGTTCCTTCATGCAGGAAAGAGACTCATTCAGGTTCCACAACTTCCAAAGTAAGTTATGGAGCCTTCTGGGTGGGGGTGGAGTAGTTGGATTGGTTGGGAGGGGAGGAGTGAACTGGCAAGGAAGTAGAGCTCTCTCCTCATGGTTTAACTTAGTGTTGCAAACAACCACCAGCTTCATATCTGGCTTTGTCCCCAGTGGGCCTTTGTCCCCCTGGCTGGAGATCAGACAAAGTTTTTCCCATGCACATAAGCTTCCAGCCAGCTAGTTTTCCAGGCTAACCCACAAAAGCAAGCTGGGTCCAGCTCCTCCATCTTGATCTATACCAACAGTAGCCTCTCTGAAATTTGGTTTCCTCCCATCTGTAAATAAGGATGATATTCATCTCAAAGGGTTGGTGCAGGGTTTATGTAGTTCTCTGTAATACTAATTAACATCTGGCTTGTTGTATCTGCTTATTTATTCATTTATTTGAAGGACTGGGGATTGAACCCAGAGGGGCTCTACTACTGAGATATATTCCCAGCCCTTCTTATTCTGTATTTTGAGACAGGGTCCTAATAAATTGCCCAGGTTGGCTTCGGACTTTTGATCCTCCTGCCTCAGCTTCTTGAGTGGCTGGACTACAGGTGTACACCACTACACCCACCTTTGCTTCTTTGTTTATTGTGTGACCTCCATCTATAGAATGTAAGTTCTGTGAGGTCAGGAAACTTGTTTTGTTCATGAATGTGTCCCCGGTGCCTAGAACACTGCCAGATGTACAGTAAATACTCAATAAATATTTGTTGAATAAAGATCCACTAATTCATTATCCACCCAAGATAAGCATGTTCTATTGATTGGGGCTGTACTGGAGGGGGGCAGAGATGAGTAAGCCACTTCCTGCCTCCAAGGAGATTTCTTCAAGTGGAGGTGACAGATGTGGCCAAAATAAATGGGTTATAATAAGTAGAATGTGAGCCTTCACACTCTAGCATCTTGCCTGATAGGACCAGGCCCTCCCAAAAGATTGAATTTGAAATGGACCAGAAATTAGAAACCATGCTTTTCCCAGAGCCTGACTCCTGGAGGGAGCAGACTTTTCCCAATTGGAGAAGGGAAAGAGGAAGCAGAAAAAGGGAGTTTCCTCCTTCTCTCTTAGGCTCTCAGCCAAGCAGCCACAGGCAAAACTTTGAAAAGGCCTAAATTTGTCCTGGATGTACTTCCCTGATCCTAGTCCCACCAGCCCCAGCCCCCACTGCCTCAAGCCCCTAGGCCTCCTTCCCAAGATTCCAGAAGTAACAAAATAACTGCTTCCCCTGGTGGCAGTTCAAAGGCATCTGGTTGCTAGGTGGAAAGCAAAGTAAACTGCTTGGATTCATTCAAACACTGTAGAAACTGTTTCTTGAGGCATCCGTTTATTTAAAAGGAAAGGGGTATCTTGAGGTTTGGACACCCTGGCATCAAGCCCCAAACCAATTCCCTTGACTTGTACCTGCCTCTCAGAAAGTCTTCCCTTCCTTAATTTCTCTGGTGAGGCTGAGTTGGGGTGGTTGCTGGGGTTTTTTGTTTGTTTGTTTGTTTTTTAAATAACAATATAGAGCCAGTTGCTCGAACTGGGCCCTGTTTTTAAGAAGGACAAGCCTGAACTCACCGTCCTGCCCCGGGCCTGGGCTCCATACCTGGGGAGTAGATAGTCTTCTACCTTCTAACAAGCAGGACTTGAAGTTGGAGTAAATCTCCTGGTTGAGTGACAGGTGTTCCCTGGCTGAGCCCCTGGGGAGATTCTCCAGTTATGCCGAACACCCATCCCCAGAGGCCTGGTGGGCTGGACTTCTTTGGCCCAGTCCAAAAATGCAGGGGTGGCTCCTGCCAGGTCTGGGAAAGGGCTCTGACTTCTCTCACCTTAGGTCCGTCTGTCTGTCTCTCCATCTCTGGGAATGGCCTTTTCCTGTTCTTTTTCTTTCTTATTTTAAGCCGCTCATCGGCGTTCGCCTCTTCTCTGCAGGAACTACTGGGAGCCTTGGTGTCCGTCCCTCTGTCTCTGGCTCCAGCATCAGTCTGGGCTCCTGGCCTCCTCTCCCCCTCCCTTCCCCTCCCCCGCGCTGTCATTCACCCCGCTCCTCTCAGCGCACAGCCAATGGAGAGACCGGGCCGAAACGGCGAGGCTAGCTCGCACAGGGCTTTTTCGCCCGGTGATTGATGTCCCAGAGTCAACAGCGAGCAAGCAGCCGGAGAAGGGAAGGAGAAGCCGGAGAGAGGAAGAATACGGCGCCCCTCTCTCTCTCCCCTCCCCCTACTTTAGCCCTCCTGCGCACTTCGCCTCCAAGTCTCGGCGCAGCCAGGAGCCGCTGTTGCCTCCGCGCCCCAGCCTGCAGCCCCGGGAGCCCAGCACAGCGAGCGTCGCCGCCCGGACCCCCCCCCCCCCGTGGGGCCGGGGTCGGGGCCAGCATGGAGCACCTGGGTCCGCACCACCTCCACCCGGGCCACGCGGAGCCCATCAGCTTCGGCATCGACCAGATCCTCAACAGCCCGGACCAGGGTGGCTGCATGGGGCCCGCCTCGCGCCTCCAGGACGGAGAATACGGCCTTGGCTGTTTGGTCGGAGGCGCCTACTCTTACGGCGGCGGGGGCTCCACGGCCGGGGCGGGGGCTGGGGGCGCGGGGGCCTATGGCGCTGGCGGCCCCGGCGGCCCCGGCGGCCCGGCGGGAGGCGGCGGCGCCTGCAGCATGGGCCCGCTGGCCGGCTCCTACAACGTGAACATGGCCTTGGCGGGCGGCCCTGGTCCTGGCGGTGGCGGCGGTGGTGGCGGCGGCGGTGGCGGCGGGGGTGCGCTGAGCGCGGCGGGAGTGATCCGAGTACCCGCGCACAGGCCGCTAGCCGGAGCCGTAGCCCATCCCCAGCCCCTGGCCACCGGCTTGCCCACCGTGCCCTCTGTGCCTGCCGTGCCGGGCGTCAATAACCTCACTGGCCTCACCTTCCCCTGGATGGAGAGTAACCGCAGATACACAAAGGACAGGTTCACAGGTGAGTCCGGCCCGCGCGCGCCCCGCCTGGCCGTGGCTTGGGCTCTGCACTACCCTAGCCCTGCTTGGTGGCTCCCCGAAGCCCCTCTGAACGCCAGGTCACCTAACTCCTCTTGGTGCCTCCCCCAAGTTCAGACGCCAGCCCGATTCTGTGTCCGTAGAATCCCCATGCTCAAAGAGTTCATGCAGCCAGCGCCCCTCCGACTCCTCTGAGGACCCCCTGCAACGGGAGAAGCAATCCTTGGTCCCCTCTTGGGGTCCTGGGGCCCAGTCAGGAGAGAAAAAAGGGCTGTATATTCGTGACTAGCTTCCATCAACAGTTGAAGCTCAGGAATCTTAGAAAAAGGGGTGCCCTGTGAACAAAATGTTTCTTCTGTCCCAGCTGGTGTTTTCTGACTGAAGCTGGGAGCCCTAAAATCATATACAAGAAAAGAACAGGTTCCCTCACCTCCTGCACACACACACACACACACACACACACACACACACACACACACCAAGCCTGGAGCTTGGGTGACCCCGGTGCTGCCCGCAGTAGAGCTCTCAGTCCTCAGCCTGGGTGAAGCAGCAAAGCCTGGTTGCTTCCTCTGGGCCGGTGGCAACGCCGGGCTGAATCACTGGGGACAGCTCGCTCTTCATTTTCGTTCTGTCCGGGCTGGGCGTCCTCACCCTGCCCCAACCCTGTTATCTCCGGGGTGAATAATGCACCCGCCTGGCCAGGATCAATCAGTGGCTGGAGGAGACTCCCGGGACAATTAAGCACTAGGTGGCGGCTGGAGGCTGCCCTCTCTGCTCTTTCCTCCTCGGCCCGGCTCCCTCCGGTCCGGCTTCCGCTCCTGACACTCAGCTCTGGCTCTGGCGCGGGCCCCTTCCCCTGGCTCTCACTTCCCGTTCCCCTTGGCGCTCCCTGGTTCCAAGAGGGAGTCCTACCCGCTGGGCCAGGTCGGCAAACCCCGCTGGGGAGCAGCCCTGGTTCTCAGCTGGGCCTTAGAAAGGGGAGGTAGGAGGCCGCTGCTGGATGCAGCTGGGACTTGAAGGGCAGGGCTCCAGGGCCCAACTGTGTGTGTGTGTGTGTGTGTGTGTGTGTGTGTGTGTCCACAATGGTAGAAGCAGCTAAACTTGGCTAAATGACCCCAGTATACCCCAGGCCCTGTGCTCCTGTTCAGGCAGCACTGGAGGGAGACTCCTCTCGGAGCCTGTGATCAGACTAAGGGATCCTAGCAGAAGTGTGTGTGTGTGTGTGTGTGTGTGTGTGTGTGTGTGTGTGTGTGTAGGGGGGAGTCAGAGGCAGCAGAACAGCTGCTCACTATGGGCCTCAGGGAAGGGCCCTCACTCAAGGGCCCCACTATTCCAGCCTAAGTGATGTCGGGCCTGCCTGGGCAGTCAAGGCCTGATGTCCCTCTCACTCCCCTGCCAGGCTAGGCCACTCTTGAAGGGCTCTGCTGGACCCCAAGTGGGCCCCGCTCTGCTGGTGTACATGAATCAGGATCCCGGGCAGTAAAGTAGTGAGCTCAGTGTCCTGTGTATTTCACATACTTAGTTATATGCATGGGACTCTGCACAGGGCCTGCTCCAGGGGGCCCCAGCCAGCCCAGCCCTGTGTTGGCCTGAAGGAGGTGCTGAGGGAGTGCGTGGCTGGAGCCTTTTTGTTGCCCTGTGTCCTGTGTGCTTGTACCTGTGCTTGTCCAGGTGTGCATGTCTACTGTCTGGGTGTATAGATCTTTAAGTTTGTGCCTGTTGTATGCTGTGTGTCTGTGGAGGGCTGGGATGCAGGTCAAGACCCAGAGTCTGGGGTTTGATTATCCTCGGCTTCTCAGAGCCTGGAGGCCTCGGGCTGTGACCTTTAGCTCGCCTTATACCGCCCCTGGCTGGGGAGAAGGGATCAGGGAAGCCCCTGGGCTCCGGGGAGCCCGGGGCTATCGAGGCCTCAGCGGAGGCAGTCGTGGGCTTGGAGCTGAGGGGGCTGCTGGGAGGATCGTGGCCTCAGCTTTTAGGGGCCCAGCCGCTACACTCGCTGACTCGCGGGGTGTCGGGCCTGGGACGCCTCCTGACGCTCTGCCGCTTGCCTCTGCCGTCTGTCTGTCTCCCGCTCCAGTGGCCCTCTCACCCTTCACTGTAACACGCCGTATAGGTCACCCCTATCAGAACCGGACACCCCCCAAGAAGAAGAAGCCGCGCACGTCCTTCACGCGCCTGCAGATCTGCGAGCTGGAGAAGCGCTTCCACCGCCAGAAGTACTTGGCCTCGGCCGAGCGCGCAGCCCTGGCCAAGGCCCTCAAAATGACCGACGCGCAGGTCAAAACCTGGTTCCAGAACCGGCGGACGAAGTGGAGGTGAGTGCGCAGGGAGAGCCGGTTGCGGGCGGCGCAGCCTCTGGCAGCTCTGAGCTTGCTCGTTCAGCCTCTCGGGCGGGCGCACACTCTCCCTCCACTCGCTGGTTTCTGATCGGTTCTGACGAGCGGGCTCCTTAAAGGCTCGCGGGGAGCAATAGCCAGGTGGGGCTGGAGCTCTGGGTCTGTTTTACCCGCGGCTTCTGGGCTTTCTGAACGGCACAGTGTGTGCCAGTATAGACGCGGCCGGTCTCTTCCACTGTCTGGGGAAACAGGCGCGTTAGAGTACTATGTAATTTCAGTGGTCTGGGTTCTGTGAATCCTCAGGGGCTTTTGATTGCGCTAACTCCGTTTACAGGAGGGATCCTCCTCTGACCCAGAGACGTGGAGGCAGAACGGCCTGCCCTGTTTCTGCGCTCCAGCCGGGCTTGGAGCAAGGCCAGCGGGGGCCCAGACCGCGGGCTGCGCCCTTCTGACTGCCTCCGCCCCAAGCGGCCGCCTCTCTGAGCCGTTCTTCTCCCGGGAAGGGGAAAATCAATCCGCGCCGGCTGCGGAGGGGTTTCGCTGGTCCCACTGAAAGGGGGATCAATTAAGAGCAGATGGGTGTGTGCGAGAGAGACATTTTCTTCTCCTGTCACACACCGACAGCTACACTTACTACACACTCGTTTTTTATTTGTTTTTTTTTTTTTCACATGCATGTACCTCGACACCTCCTTTTGGCTCTTCTCTCTCACACTAAGCGCTTCACACACTCCTGAGCAGCCTCATTCTCTGCACACCCCGGCATCTTCTCCAGAGGCACTCTCTGGCACCCCTGCACCCTTCCACGCATCTGGCCCGCATTCTTGGTTCCACGCACCCTGCGGGGAGTATCTCCCACGCTCAGGCCCCGGGTGGGGGAGCGCAAGAGTCTGGGCGAGGACGGCGGCGCCGGGCCGGGCGGGCCTCGGGGAGGGAGGAAGGAATTGGAGTTTCCTCTTTTTCTGAATGTAGGCGAGGAATCTGCCCGGGATTCCGCCTTGGGGCCACAAAGGAAGCCAGGGCCCCGCGAGTCTACCGCCCCCCACCAACATTCCTGCCGCTGGGGAAGGGGTGGAGGACGCGGCTTCAGCCCTTTGAAAGCTAGTAAAACAAGGAGCGTGGGGTCGCTGGTATTTTTAAGGCCTACTATGGGTTACAGATTAGGGAAGGGAGGAAGCCAGGCAAGACTCCGCCTCCCCCAGAGGGTTAGCGGCAGGCGAAGAGAGAAAGGAAACACAAAGGAGAGGGACAAAGATAGATACCCCATTCTAGGGGGGAAGGAGAAGGAGAAAGCCGGGCAACCTGAAGAAGTCTTGTGCGTAATAAAGGAAAGTACTGGGTGATTAAAACCGCCATTTTCGTTTCGAACAAATACCCTTAATTCAGAGAGAACGAACAGGGTAGGAATGAGAGAAAACAAGAAGTAAGCCAGAGCATGATGAAAGAGAAACCTTCGGGCAGTTTAAAATGCTGGGCAGAAGGGCAGGACGAGAGGCAGAAAGATACACGGGGCGAAAAGTCAAGCAGGGCCGGCGCGAGGACGCCGGCGGCCGCCGCTGGAAGAGCCCCTTGCAGGCTTCGCGCGGCTTCATCGATCGCCTACAAATTGCTTCTAGAGGCCCCGGGGACTCCCATTAGGTCTGTCCACCTTAGAGACAGACGTTTGATCTCAGTTGACAGGGTGGAGGGGCGGCATTAAATGGAATAAGTGAGTCACCGCCTCCCAAGACCGCCTCGCAGGAAGCTGGTGGGTCCGGCGGGAGCCCGGGCAGGGCACGCACGGGGCTCGGTGCACGGGCTCTGCGGCCGGGGAGAGGTTCGCAGAGAGAAAGGAGAGAAGGGAGGTCGTCTGCTGGCCCTTGCTTGCCTCGGTGCCCCATATTCTTGCAGGGAGGTGAGGCCCCTCGGGCTTGGGATGGCGCCCGGTCTCCCTCGGGGGTAGGGAGAGGCGACATGCCAACCTACCACTAGCTGCTCCTGTGAGTTCTGCGCTTAGGTGGGGAGGCCCAGCAGTTTGGACCTAGCGGACTTTCCCACTGTTCCTCCGGGATACCTTGGCTCCATCCACTTTGGGGCTTTAAATTCTTTATCAGAGTCAGGATCCTCTAGAGGAGGGCTAAAGGGCCGTTAAAGGGGCCCAAACCAGATCTGGGGCGTGCAAAGCGGAGGAGCGCGCGCCGAGACTCTCCCCAGAGCTCACTCGGAACTCGCGCACGCGCGGGAGCCGGGTTGGTGTCTCGGCGGGTAACAGCTTGTTCCCGGTGCAGGCGGCAGACTGCGGAGGAGCGTGAGGCCGAGAGGCAGCAGGCGAACCGCATCCTCCTGCAGCTGCAGCAGGAGGCCTTCCAGAAGAGCCTGGCGCAGCCGCTGCCGGCTGACCCACTGTGCGTACACAACTCGTCGCTCTTCGCCCTGCAGAACCTGCAGCCGTGGTCTGACGACTCCACCAAGATCACTAGCGTCACGTCGGTGGCATCGGCCTGCGAGTGAGCCTGCCCGCTCCACCCTAGGGGACCCCAGGCCGAATGGGCCGGAGAGCCAGAACTTTCCTGCATCCCTCCCCGCCTCGGACTGCAAGAGGGAGGGGAGAACACGCGCCCCTCGCACCGGCCCCCCACACTCCTGCCGGCAGTGTTCTGTCTTTGGTGGAAGAGAAGAAAGGAGCTCAGGGGACTGGGACGCACAGCCCCTTCCCAGAAGCCTCCCCGATCCCAGGCCCACTGGAACTGTTCAGAGTCCCCTTAGTTTTCTTCTACTTCGTTTTATTCTGATTTTAACAAGGGACCCAGAGAGAGGCAAGGGAGGAGGAAGAGCTTCTGGGAATCTCCAGGGCTACCCTCTGAACTGCCCTGGGAAACAAACCCCTCTCTGTCCCACTCCTCATCACACACATGGAGACCCAGAGGCTCACACAGAGGTGATGTCACAGTCCTCCTGGCATCACCCCAGAGCCCCCAGAGCCACACATGAGGACCAATGGCAGTGTCATGCAATCACAGGGTCACAGCCTGCACATGTTTAACCATCTCTATTGGGCACAAATCAAGGGTGACCCAGACTCATCTTAAACAGCATGGCCTTCCCCCCATAAACACAAATACAAAGCCACAGTCACGTTGTGACGCACCACCCCACACACAACAGCTTCACTTGGCCTGCGGGCCCCACAACACTTCCCCGCGGCACCCAGGTACGCACACACACAGATTTTCATACAAATTTAGCCCATTTCTCCAGATCCTGTTTGTAGGGGGGTGGGGTTAAGTTATGCACTTAATAAGGTGTTTTCTGTGTAACCATTTTATAAAGTGCTTGTGTAATTTATGTGGAAAAATAATAAAACCCTCCGGATCCGGAATCAGGGCTGCCTGCTCCTTGCCGAGTCCAGCATCTTGCAGCCATTTGGGTTTGGTGGGTGAGCTGGGGCTTCAGGGGCAGCGGATGCTACTTAGGCTTGAGGAATATATGGTTGAGCAGGGCCTTTGGGCTCTGGAGAGAGAAAAGGACAGATGGAGAGAAGGCAGAGCTGAGAAGAAGCAGATTCTCTTGGGATTGCTAGTGTTTGAAAGGATGTGGGTGTCTTTGGGTGTGAGGTGTGTGTGTGTGTGGTGTGTGTGTGTGTGTGTGTGTGTGTGTGTGCGGTAGTATGGGCGATTCAGATGTTACTGAGAGTGAATGTTTGTGATGATGTTTAAGTTTGTAATTGTGTTTGCAATTCTTGCATGTAGATGCTTGTTTCTGCTTAAGTTGCAAATCGAAACTATCATTGTAGACACAGGCTTGCAGTGGGTGATCCTCTTTTTAGGTAATTGTGTGATCATCCAGTTTTGTGATTGTGTATGAATCATGTTAATGTTTGTGAGAATACATATTAGTTTCCCTTTGTGAATATTTTTGTGTTAAATGTGTGAATGTTGTTAATTATGTACCATCTTTAATTGTATGAGTATGTGCAAGATGTAATCATGTGTGATCAATGTGTTTTAACTGTGCAATGTGTACTTGTGTGTGTCAGTAGGTAATTGGGGAGTGAATGTAGTGAGGGTATGAATCACTATAGGAGATGGTCTCTGTGGGTGAGAGTGTGTGGTTGTGTGAGAGTGGGTGTAACCTTGCACTGATGGTGTATATGGTGGTGGGAACCTACGGTGTATGAGACCAGGTGGGGGGACCAGCACCTGGTGGGAGTCTTGGGCTCTGTGCCCTTCCCAGCAGACTAGAGACTTGGGTACACCAAATCAGGAATTAGAGCCAGGATTTTCTCAGGTGCTCTAAGTGGGACTTCTAGGCTCCCAGCACTAGCCTGACCTAAGAGGAATCTAAAGAAATAGCTTCCCAAGGACCTCCAGAGAGCCCCAGGCCCCTCAGATGAGGACAGGAGTCACAATACACACACCCAAAACAACTAGTCCCTGGTCTAGTCAACCCTTCACAGCAATTGACATGGACCTGCTTTTCTGGAAGCAGCTGAGTGGTGGTGGTCTGGGGGACTCACTATTCTAGAGACTAGACAGAGTGGGAGGATGGAAGTTTTTTGGGGGGATGGGAGAGTGAGAGAACTTTTCAGCTTAGAAGAAGTTAGTGGGGTGTAGGTAGTGGGGTGTAGGGCGGGCACAGGCCTGCAGAGCTGCGTGCACTGGGGTGGGGGAGCCCCCACAAACCATCAGTCACTGTCTTCCATCCCTGCCCCAGCAGCAGTGGAGGTTTGTTATACAGGGGCAAAGCACAGCGACCTGCTACCCAAGGAAGCCCAAAGGAAAATCTGGCTGGATAGGGCACAGGTTTGCTCATTCACCCCTCATCCGTGGGCCCCCGTGGATCTCAGCAAAAGATGGTTCTGGGTCAGAAAGACTTGGAGGGCTTTCCTGCACACCGGATGTTAACGATGCCGCCGGCAAGCTGGGGTTTAGACGCAGGGAGAGGGTCCCGCGGAATTGCCAGGTTTGCAGTGGATCTGCCCAATTCACCTACTCCAGCGCACAGCGCAAAGTTGAACAAAATCCAGAAACGGCTTCCCCAAATCCCAGAGTACTTCTCCTTGGGAACATCTGGCTGTCCCCTTCATTCCCACTGGGACAGGAGCCATTGAGCCCAGGCCTTCTCGTGGGATGCGGTTTCTCTCCTCCCTTTTTTGTCGTTCAGACTCAGGATCGGTGACTCCCGGTTGCACCATCCCAGAGCCGCCAGACCCTAGGGAAGACCCGGCCTCCCAGTTCCCGAGACCGCCTCAAAGGCCGTCTTGTCCAATGGACCCCGGGTATTCTCTGACCATAGATTGTCCAATTGAAGAGCTGAGATAGAGGTGCAGAGCGGCTGCCGGCCCAAACACAACATCCCCAACTGGATCCAGAGCTCTGGCTCTTCACCACCGCTCTCACCTTTTCTTACGATACCAAGCAATCAAAGTTGCGCCCCCTTCCACCTCCGCCGGCAGCCCAACGCTCACTACCGGCCGGAGCCCTCAGTCCCGTCGATCTTGGACCCTGCCCAGCTTGTTCCAGTCTCCTGCAGAAGCAGGCATTTCGCAGGTCGAATTTATCCCCGGTGCTGGACCCGGGACACCCAGGGCAGGCAGCCACAGAGCTACCAGATACCGCCTGCTTGCTCCTGCTCCGGGCGCTCACTCCGCCGCTGCCGCTGGCGTCCCGGGTCGAGCGCTCTCTCGGGGACCCTTCCGACATTCCTAGGTCCTGGGCAAGGCCTCCCAAAGGTGCCAGACTCCTGGGGCCATTGGGATCCTTGGCCCGGAGGGACCGCGCAGGACTCCTCACTCTGCACCGGAAATTCGTTGGGACCGAATCTCAGCGAATCCCGGGTCCACCGAGCGCTGCGGCAAGGGAGAAAGGCCGGGAGGCCGGCTGGGTCTGCCGAGGCAGCTGCGCCGGCACACTCTGTCCGCGGTGGGGCAGAGGCCAGAACGCAGGAGCTGCAAGGGTCAGAGCCAAGGCCAACTGCTCCAAGTAGAAAACTCAGAACTCCTGGCCTTTCACTGAGCCTGCTGGAAATGACTGGTCTCTGACTTAAAAAAAAGGGGGGGGGGGGATAAAGCATTTGAAAGCTGTGTGTAGAGGTGCTGAGAGAGGAAAACAAGAATTAACAAACCTGTCTGAGCAGAAAGGCCCGTTTCCTTCCTTGGCTTGAGTGAGTGGGCTCCCAGAGAGCCCTGAGCAGCTGCTCAGACCTGTCACTGCCCAGTGTGGCAGCTGAGTGGATGGTGGCCCCCGGTGCAGGAACCCAGGTGAAGCTGGGGTCCTGCGCTGAGAAGTGGGCGGCACACAGAGAATCTGGCTCAACCAGTTAACTATAATAGAGGCTTTGTCACCACGTCTGTGCTTGGGGCTCCAACGGCACTGCCTGAGTACTGACCATCTTAACATCCAGTGAGGGGGCAGGTGTGGGTTTTGTGTCCTGTTTGTGCTGTCAGTGACCTGCAGGTGGGCAAGGTAGGTTGCAGGCTCATGAGACAACGAAGTAGGCACCTCCTCTGGGCTGCACAGAGCTGGTGCAGCTGGGATTCAGTAGCTGCAGTGGAGAGCTCTGGACAGTTGGGAGGCCATGGCCGGGTGGGGTGGGGGGGCTGCCCTGGAGGCCCCTCAGCTCAGATGCAGAAGATCCAGAAGATCCTCTCCCTCCACCTTTACTCCTCCAGCTCTCCTCACAACCACTTCTCACTCCCACACAGCCCCCCCCAAGTCTTGCTCTCTCCCAAAGATTCTTGGGGGCCTTTGCCCCCCTAGATGCTCCCCTTGAACTGTTACCAGTCTTACAGCTAGGCAACTCACCAGAGCTGCCACCATGTTCCCAGCCTGGCTCAAAATGGCCCAAGGTTCAGCTCTCCCTCCTAGGTCTGCCCAGGGAGGCCTTTAGGTACCCCCCACCTGCATCTTCCTCTGGATTTCTTCTCCTGGGGAATCCAGTATGGCCAGCGGAGGGAGGGCGGGAGCCAGGTCGGGTTTTCCAAGGAGCTCAGAGCAGACTGGGAAGATAGTGTTTGCAGTGGTTGGGGTAGGGTGGAGGATGGGTGTGCCTGGCGGGCAAGTTCAGGGAGCATGGGGTGCCCTGGTAGTGCTGAGGGGCAGGTACACACAGCCGGTGTTGATTTGCACAACCTCTTATACCCCCTCTAGCTATGCAACATCCAGGGTGTCCAGTGTTACACAAGGGGAGCTACAGGTGAGCGACGCTGGACACACGCGCACACACACACACACACACACACACACACACACACACACACACACACACACACACCCCTGTACTGCTGGCGCTTGCGGTTACCTCTCACAAGCTCACGCCTGTCACTGCCTGTCACTGCCCGGCCAGTTCCTGTTGGCTGTTACCCCACGGGCACCCCTCCTTTTCTGCTGCTTCCCTCCTCCCCAGTCTGGACGAAGGAAGGTCTAACTCCATTCCTGGAGGGCCTGGGGGTGGGGACTTCCTCCCTCGGGTTCAGCTCCCAGTCTTGCAGCTCCGGCCGGCGGCAACCGGACCCCATGTGCACGTGGCTGGGTTTGGGGACATCACGCTACCCTGGATTCTGAACCAGGATCCCAGCAAGGTTCCAAAGGTCCAGCGGCCACCGCCACCTCCGCGAAGCCTGAGGAAACCCAGTCTCTTTACGTGAGAAGGTTGGGAGAGGTGTGGGGGAAGGTGGGGTGCGAGGCCCGCTGTGTGCTTCCGATGGGGAGGCAGGGCTGGGAGCTGCCCCCGCCCCTTGCATTTTCCGTCCTGTGGCCCAAATGTGCTCCCACATTTCTTCGGTGGTTGCGGGAGGAGCTGCTGGACCCAAAGGCGGGAGGCGGCGCTGGCGGCTCAGCAGCCACCCAGAAGCCGGAGCCGGACTTGGCCACCGCGCAGAAAACCCGGACAAGTGAGTTTCGGGCGCCCTCTAGGGGCCCGTGGAGAGAGGCGCCTCGAGCCGAGGTCTGAGAGCGGCAGTCCGCGGCAGGCGGGTACCCCGCCGGGAGGCAAAATAATAAGGGCAATACTGCCAGTAAGCAATATTACCGAGCGCTTGCTGTGTGCCAGACACTGCGCTAGACTTCAAAAGTACTTATTCATTCTTAACCACCACACTGTGAGACCGGTGATATTTTTATCCCTACTTTACAGGCAAGGAAAATTGAAACTCTGATTATACAACTTGTCTAAGAGCAGGCAACCGGCAAACGGTGGTGCCAGCATTCCCACCCAGCGATCTAACCCTAGAGCCAGGGTCTTTGGGAGAGATGGCCAGGTGCAGGGTGCCATGGATTTGAGGAGGGTTGCAGAGGAGACCCCAGCAGCCTCTGCTTAGGACTTGGCTTTGTGGAGGAAGCACTCAGCCTGGCAGTGGGTTAGGGTTAGGGTCAGCTCTAGAGCTCTGGAGAAACTCACCTTCAGCCCAATGTAGTGTGCCAGACACCCCTCCCACCACACACACACACACACACACACACACACACACACACACACACACACTTCTCTGGCTTCCAAACCCTACTCTGCCAGGCCTGTGAGGGACCTCCTCCTCCCCCACCTATACAAGTCCACCCTTCCAGCCTTCCTAAACAGGCTTGCTTCCTTCTTAGGAGTCCCTGGGATGGAAGGGGGGTCTGTTTGCTGCTACCTTTTCCCTTCTCTCCTCTGGGTCAGCTGGGATGGGAGACTCAAACTAGCAGAAAGTAAAAAATAGAAAGGGTTAAGCCGGGCATGGTGCTGCATGTTTGTAATCCCAGCATTTGGGAGGCTAAGACCAGAGGATCCGGGTTCACGGCCAGCCTCAGCTACCTAGTGAGGCACTCTGCAAATTAGTGAGACCCTGTTTCAAAATAAAGAAAATGAAATAGGGCTGGGGATATAGCTCGGAGGTAGAATGCCCCTGAGTTCAATCCCCAGTACCGCAAGGCTGGGACAGGAGGACCACAGGTTTGAGGACAGCCTCAGCAAGCAATGAAACTCTCATTAACCTAGCAAGACCCTGTTTCAAAATGAAAATAAAATTGGGCTAGCGGTGTAGCTTGGAGGTACAATTCTCCTGGGTTCAACCTCCAGTACCCCCCCCCATAAAAACCAATGAATCACACTTTATTAGACAAAGGAATGGAGAACCCAGAAGGAAAAATCCCTTTTCCATCTGCTCAGTGCAAAACTTGTAAAGAAGGAGGTGTGTTTTGAGCTGAAAGGTGGTCTGAGTGGGTTGGGGTGGGTAGGAGGGTGAGGCTTGAAGGTCAGAGAGTTAGCAGAGGGTTTTATGGCAGGTGGTAGAGAAGGTGGGGGTGGGGAGGTGTCCCTGGGAAGCTCTTTCATATGCAGTGAAAGGTGTATTCATTTACTCACAAGGTATCAGCTGCTAGTGTCTTAAATAGGTTCAAGAATAACCAGAGATCTTGTTAAAATGCAGATCCTCATGCATGAACTCCAGGGTGGGTGCTGAGGTTCTATACATAGAACGAGCTTTCTAATCTTGGGTCTCAAATTAACCTACCAAATATAGCCTACAGCGTTGTCTGTTTGCTCAGGTCCCCCCCCCCTTCCTCAATTTTATTTAAAGAAATGAAAAATAGGGACACAGTTGATACCCCTTCTGGTAGGATGTTTCATTTTACTTATTTTTGCAAGGCTAGGAATCAAACCTAGGGCCTGGCACATGCTGGGCAAGGTCTGTACCACAGAGCTACACCCAGCCCCTTATAGAATGTTTTTGTTTTGTTTTGTCTTATGGTACTGGGGATTGAACCCAGGGGCATTCTACCTCTGAGCTACACTCCCAGCCCAATTTTAGATTTTTACTATTTTATTTTACTTTTTGCGGTACTGGGAATTGAACTCAGGGGCATTCTACCTCCGAGTTATACCCCAGCGCCCCCTTTTTTTTATTCTTTATTTTGAAACGGGGTCTCACTAAGGTGCGGAGTGCCTCACTAGGTAGCTGAAGCTGGCCTCGAACCCGGATCCTCTGGTCTCAGCCTCCCAAATGCTGGAATTACAAGCATGAGCCACAACGCCCAGCTAGATTTTTATTTTGAAACAGGGTCTCACTAAGCTAAGGAGAGCCTTAGTTGCTAAGGCTGTCTTCAAACCTGCGATCCTCCTCTCTCAGCCTCCCAAGTACTGGAATTACAAGCATGTGCCACCACACCTGGTTTATAGGACTTTTATTTTATTTATTTATTTGTGATAGTGGGGATTGAACCCAAAGGCATTCTACCTTCAAGCTACACCCCTAGCCCTATTTTATTTCTTATTTGGAAACGGGGTCTCACTAAATTAATAAGAGTCTACTGGCTGAGGCTGTCCTCGAACCTGTGATTCTCCCAAGTACTGGGATTACAAGTGTGTGCCACCAGGCCTGGCTTTTATAGGATGTTTTAAAAGGTACTCTGTGGTATATCATGGTCTCATCATTCCCTATTAATAGCTTATATCCTGCTACTTTCCCTGTTACTTTCCAGCCTGGCCCCTTTGACTTGGGTTCCCTTTCCTTTTGCACCTGCTCTCTTTCCAAAGCCCTTTTATATTCTCAGGCAGCTGTTTAAGTGTCTTTGGATAGTGGCCTACATGTTGGGACTGGTTTCTCTGTTGTCTGACCTCAGGCAAGTTAATTAAGTTTTAGGAGTTTGCAATTTCCTTTTGCATATTATAGGGCCAATCCTCCTCTGCATTGCCCAGGGGATTAGGGAGATAACTTGGGTAAAAGTGCTTGGCTCTTCCAGGTGCTCCAGGAATGGAGCAGAGTACCCTGGGGATGGTAGACCTAGGTTTTCCACACTTGGAGCTAGGGTAGGGGTGGGGGATAGATCCCATAAACTTCAGGAGCTCCACCCTCCCCAGACTGTTTCCAGATCCTTGATTTCTAGAAGAAGCCCAGGGGCTGCTTTCCTGCTAGCAACCTTGCTCCACAATGCTTCAAAATTGAAGATCTAGGCGCCCTGAGCCCAGCTCCTCCTTGGAGCAGAGCACAGATTAAGGAGTCACCTCAGTCACAGGTGCCCAACTGCTTATGGGGCAAGTAGGCGTGGTGACAGTTGGTATAGACCTGGAGGTAATGCATGGAGATCTGAGGAAAGGGGCCTTGCTGAAGCCACCCAGCCCCAGAGGGCTCCTGTGCCTGGCAGGGGTGGCCCCCACTCCTCTCCATGTGTGCACAGGCACCCACTGCAGCTCTGCCTCCCTCAGGCTGACCTGGGCATCCATTCATGGGGACTGTCCTGTGCTGCATTGTCTACACATTTGTGCCCTCAATCCCTCTAAGAACCCTTGGCTACAAACTCCATATGTGGGCGAGAGCTGAGGACTTTCACTCACATTTACCTTCCAGTCTAGAGAAAAGTGAGACCACATGCATTTGCTCACCTGCTCCCAGGTGGTTTGACTGCACAGAAACTCTGGAGGCCAGACCCACAGATTAGTGGGGAAATGCTTAGGGGCCTTCTCTCCATCTTCTCAAGGCAAACCAACTGCTGAGCATTGTCACACTTGCTCCCAGCCTAGCCATAGCAGCTCACTGTCATACCGTCCTCCCCTCTACTCATGTGGAGAATAAATGGCTTTGTGCCCGACCCCTGACCTCCATGGGCTTTAACTTCTCTCACTTGCACCTGCTTTCCTGCCTTGGGCCAAAAGTTGCTTTCTTCCTGGTCGGCACAGAGGTAGAGAGATGACTGCCCTGGGATGAATTCTGCAGGGGGTGTGGGCAGGAGAACCAGGAGGGGAAGGCAAGTCAGCCTTGTGTCCCCAAGGTTTCCAGTGCCTGTGGCACACTAGCTGCCTAGTCCGGAAGTAGGAGTGGCCTCTCTCCTAGCATGGAGAAAGTGGAAGGCGTGGGAGTGGGTGAGGGATGAGTCAGTGAAGAAGCGGATCTTCCAAGGGCCTGGGGTCTTTGGTTGCACAATAAATCGGAGTCCCCCATTTAGAGCTGGCCACGGTGGCACACTCTTGTAATCCCAGTACTTGGGAGGCTGAGGCAGGAAAATCACAGGTTCATGGGGGGCCAACTTCAACAATTTAGTGAGGCCCTCTGCAACTTAGTGAGACCCTGTTTCAAAATAAAATAGGGCTGAGGGTGTCTCTCAGAGGTAGAATGCCCAGACACACACACACACACACACACACACACACACACACACTCCCCCATTTTGGGGGGGGCATTAATTCCAAGTCTTCCACCAGGCGTGGGTTCTGCTGCCCCCCCCCCCCAGCCCAGCTTCCTCTCGTCACAGGGTGTCACTGTGCGGCAGGGCTGGACACTGGCAAAGGGGCTCCCAGGGCCTCAGTGAGCTCCTGCTCTACTGTGTCAGAAACAGTCCTGGGCTGAGAAACTGCTTCCCACCCGTGGGCCTCCTTAGGCCTGTCATTGCCCTGGGAGGATGGTCAGGAAATGATCCAGAAGCGCTCCATCAGAGGCTGGGGTTGGGAAGGCAGACAGCAAGGAGGCAACCCGATGCCAAGTTACAATTCGCCAGAAATTTGAAAAGGGTGAAAAAAAACGGGCTCTCCTTTTGAGGCCCACCCCTCTTCAAAAGACTCAGAGGCGAAATAGTAGGCAAACCTTGCACCATCCCTTAAGTCTATTTCTCTGAGCGGGTCCAGGGGCAGTAAGGCCAGGAAGAAAGTGCTGGCATCTGCTCTGGCCTCACCAGTCCCTGAACTTGAATCTCCCAGCTGGGACCAGGACGCGGGCCAGCCAGGTGTGGTGCAACACACCACACCTGTACACGATCGCCACAGCTGCTGGAAAATTCGGCCAAACCTGCCTCTTTTTCAGGACCTAGAGCGTCGGGCTGTGAGGGAATCCGGCTGCGGAGGGCGGCCGGAGGGGAGGCGCCCACGTCCCGCTTGTCCCAGGCTGCTCAGGCCTCAGCGAGGTCAGCCTTCTGGTTTTTCCGTGAACTTCACTCGTTCCTGGGCCCCAAGACTCTGGTCGAAGCAGCGGCGACGCCCGAGCCTCTCGACTTCAGCCGGAGCAGGAGAGTGCGCGGGACACCCGTTTTTTCGGCCGGCCATTGGACTCTCCCTGCCCGTGGACATTGTGGGGAACGCGCTGTGGTGCAGCCCGGGGTGCCAGGCCCTTCTGGGCACAATGGGCCCGCCGCAGCCCTGGACCCGCTCGTGTGGGTGGCGTCAGAGACCCCAGCGCTCCGCGCGCTGACCCGCACGGCGCTGCAGGGGGATCAGCCCGCCCGCCCCGCCGGGAATCCAGGGAGACAGGGTCCCTGGGGTCAGGAGTCACCCTGGCTCGGAGGGCCGAGGCGCAGAGCCGCCAGACGAGAACCTGGAAGGAGAAACTCCCAAGAGTCCTATCTGAAGCCTGGACCGGGTGGGGCTCCAGGAGAACCTCGGGAGGGCATCACCTCATTGTAGAAGTGACAGCCCTAGGCAATCCGCATCCCTGAAGGACCAGGCGCCTGCACCACTGCGAGAGAGAGTTCTGGTGCTGTTACTTTCTGCAGAGAAGAAAGCGCCCCCCGACGGCTTGGCACGCGGCTCCTCTGCGGCTGCGCAGTGTGGTTCATCTCCGAGAGCCCTGCGGACCGGTCTTCAGATTCCTGGCAAGAGCCGGAATCCGAGAAAAGAACGAACCCAGCCCGACTGCTCCGCGGCTAGGGCGGCTGAGTGCTTTGGAACTCTGAACCACAGGTGTGGCGACTGTTAATAGCCAGCGGAATTGTTCTGCGATCTTAAGGGAGCCGAGTGCAGAAGAGGGACCTGGAGGAAACAGGTTCCTTAGGTGAGATGTGGAGTTGATGCATGGCCCTCGCCTTGAACTTGGAGCCATTTGCACAGAAGTACATTGAGCAGGCTCTACAGTGCCTGGGGGAGGAGACTACTGAGACCCCAGGGTAAATTCTCTTGTCCGTGTGGTTATGAAAAGTCTTTCAGCTGGGCATGGTGGTACACCCCCTGTAATCCCAGTACTTGGGAGACTGAAACGGAAGGATTGCAGGTTCAAAGCCAGCCTCAGCAATTTAGTGAGGCTCTCATCAACTTGGTGAGACCCCGTTTCCAAACAAAAAATAAAATAGGGCTGGGGGTGTAAACTGGAAGTAGAATGTCCCTGGTTCAATCCCCATCATTACACACACACACACACACACACACACACACACACACACAATCAAGCTGTAGACTTTTGTATGATTATTTTCATACAAAAAATATTCTCATACTCCAATTTCATCCCCAAAGATTCTTCCTTATACTTTTTGCTTCTGCTTCCTTTCTGCAAATCCCTAGTCTGCAGGGAAGAGTCTCCTAAACACTTTTTATTTATTTATAGTAGGTATTGGATGAAGGGGCACTTTACCACTGAGCTACATTCCCAGCCCTATAACTATTATTTATTTGCTTATTTTTGCGGTACTGGGGATTGAACTCAGTGGCATTCTACCTCTAGGCTATGCCCCCAGTCCTATATTTTATTCTTTATTTTGAAACAGGGTCTCATTAAGTTGGGGAGGACCTCACTAAGTAGCTGAGGCTGGCCGAGAACCAGGATCCTCCTGTCTCAGCCTCCCAAGTACTGGGATTATGAGCGTGTGCCACCACGCCTGGCTAAATTTATTTTGAGACAAGATATTGTCTAGGCCAGCCTTAAACTTCTGATTCTCCTGCCTCAGCCTCCTGAGTCTCCTAAGCACTTTATAGGGATTCTGTTACTGCCTCTGCTAATGTATTTTTAAAGTTTTTTGTTTTGTTTTGAGAAGTAAACATCTTCTAGGGATCTTTCTAGGGACTTAATAGCTGGGTAGTCATGTGACATGTGATAGATCTCCAATGCTATTGTCTTTACAAGATTTTGGGATTTTGAGAATATTGGGATTGAACCCAGGGCCTCACACATGCTAGGCAAGTGCTCTGTTACTGAGCTACATCCCTAGCTCATTTATTTATTTATTTATTTACTTTGTGGTACTAAGGATTTAATCCAGGGACATTCTACCTCTGAGCTACACTACCAACCCTATATATATATATATATATAATTTTTAAAAAATTTTTGAAACCCAGTCTCAAGCCGGGCGTGTTGGCACACACTTGTAATTCCAGTACTTGGGAGGCTGAGACTGGAGGATCCGAGTTCGCAGCCAACCTCAGCTACTTAGTGAGGCCCTCCGCAACTTAGCGAGACCCTGTTTCAAAATAAAGAATAAAAAATAGGACTGGGGGTGGAGTTCGGAGGTAGAATGCCCCTGGGTTCAATCCCCAGTACCACAAAAAAAAAACCCAGTCTCACTAAGTTGCAGAGGGCCTCACTAAGTTATTGTGATCCTCCTGTCTCAGTCTCCCAACTATTAGGATTATAAGATGTGCCACTATGCCCAGCTTCCATAACTTTTAATTTATTTTATTTTATTTTTTAGACTGAGTCTCACTAAAATGCCAAGGCTGGCCTCAAACTCTTGATCCTCCTGCCTCACCCTTCTAAGTAGCTGGGATTACAGGTGCGGGCCACCATGGCTGGCTACTCTTCAAACTCCTTTCAGATTATATTTTTTCTGACATCATAACTTTAGATCAGGCTGAACTTAATGATATAAGAACATTTATCAAAAAGTTAGAAGGTTGGAGTACAGGTTTTTTTGTTTGTTTTGTGTGTGTGTGTGTGTGTGTTACTAGGGGTTGAACCCAGGGGTATTCTACCTCCAAGTGATGCCCCCAGCCCTATTTTTTATTCTTTATTTTTGAAACAGGGTGTCACTAAGTTGCAGAGGGCTTCACTAAGTAGCTGAGGCTGGCCATGAATTTGTGATTCTCCTGTCTCAACTTCCCAAGTCCTGGGATTACAAGCATGCACCACCATGCCGGGCTCCAGGTTTTTGTTTTGCTATGCTGGAGAATGAACCCAGGGACTGGGTAGGCAAACAATCTGCCACTGAATTACATCGCCAGCCCCAAGTCTCTGCTAGTTATCTGCTCTTTCAAATAGAACCACCCCAGTTGTTCAGTGGGGAACACAATCTCAGAATATTTACTAAGTGCGCCTGCATATTAAATTCAACCAAAACTAAAACTTGTCACCCCTTCCTTGCTGGAGCACTCTCCTGTTCCCCATATTTCAAGTCCTGAATTGTTTTGATATGATAGTCTTTTCCTCCTAGGTTTGGTCTTTCAATTAGCATGCTGGGATTCCATATATCTTGAGAAAATGTTGGGTAGGAGAGTGAAGCTTGAGGATAAAAGGTGTCCTCTTACAAGGCAGCTCCAGAAAAAGTCACAGCATCATCAGACAAGGGAGAAGTGTTATTAGACCTCCTAATTTCCCTCAGTTCTCTGATAACAATCCACCTGCCATCATTTGTCTGGTACAATTTGTATACCATTTAGGATTCTTGGCAGTAAGCATACAAATTATTTTTGGCTACCCTAAAGATAAAAGAGGAAAGGGAGTTTTTTGGAAAGATGTTGGGTAACTCAGAATCCACACAAATGCCAAAGAACCAGTGTGCAGAACTAGGAGCGAGACAGCGGACGAAGCCAAGGTCGAGGCCTGAGAATATTCTGGCTAGGAGTCACTACTGGTGTCTCTGCCAGTGAGTGCTCAGTGCCGTGGGCGCAGTGCTCCCAACTCCACTTCCTCTGCTTTGAGTGATTGTTTCAGCTGTTCCTGGTCCTTGAGTCATCCTGGGTAGGAGCAATAATTGGCTAGAATGGGTCATGGGCCCACAGGCTGCTGACGGTGGGATGGGGTTCTTTGCTTTTGTAATGGAAGATGAGATTCTGCCTCCCTCCAAGATACACACAAAGAGGGGTTCCTCTCAAATAGGGTGTTCAGCTAGGGAGTGCACCCACACAGCTGTTCACTGCAGTTGGGAACTTCCTGCCTTTCCCTTCCTTCTTCATATAACCTAGAACCCCTCATCGACCACAGCCTTCCCCTTGTCCGATCCATGCCCACAAGCCCCAGGCCTGAGCCGCATCACTACCTCATGCCTTCTTTCTTGGCCAGATCACAGAGCACTGCTGGAGAAACTCACACAACTGCAGGACAGGTCAGCATGGGGAATCTCACCCAGTTTAGAAACCCTTTTATGTCAAATGTCTCTCTCTAAACACACACACACACATACACACACACACACACACACACACACACACACACACACACACACGCAGTTGAACCCAGGGGTGTTCTACCTCCAAGCTACACCCCCAGCCCTATTTTACTATCTATCTATTCATTTATTTATTTTGGTATTGGAGGTTGTACCCAGAGGCATTCTAACTCTGAGCTACACCCCCAGCTCTATTTTATTTTTTATTTTGAAACAGGGTCTCATTAAGTTGCTGAGGGACCTTGCTAAATTGCTGAGGCTGGCCTCAGATCTGTGATCCTCCTGTCTCAGTCTCCCAAGTACTGGGATTACAGGCATGTACCATCACACCTGGCTACTTTTTATTTTGAAACAAGGTCTCACTAAGTTGCTGAGGGCCTTGCTAAGTTGCTAAGGCTGGCCTTGAACCTCCCGTCTCAGCCTGTCTCAAATGTCATAATATTTACCTCTGAAAACCAAGAGCCTTTTCATATGTGACAAAAATTAACAATAATTTCTTAATAGCATCTCATATGCAGTCTTCATTCCAATTGTTCCTCAATTGTTCCCTGTGAAAGAAGGTTTTTTCCCTGCAAGGTCAGTATGATTATATCACTTCCTTCATTAAATTGCTATAATATGTCAATATTCTAAAGTATGCTAATACAAGCAGTCCAAAGTGGTCTCAAGTCAAAAGGGCACAGACTTCTTTTCTCCCTCTCTCTTCTCCCCTCTCCTTTTGGGTCTAGTCTCCCTCCCCAGAAGAGCCAATTGTAGATTTTATGTGTGTTCTTTTAGTTAGTTTGTACAGATGCAGGTATATCCTTGACATAGATACAAAGGGATTGCACCATACGCACCCTCACGTGACTTGCTTCATTAACTTGATGACCTATCTTGGGCATCTTTCCATGTCAGTAAAGATAAACCTCTTCAGTGGTCCCTGCCTCCCTCTGGCACCTGGAGTTCTGTTTCTACCAAAGAGCATGGGGCTTCTGGGGTGCTTTGCACTCCTTTGTACCCCCTTGGCTGTGTGCATGGCACTTCTTCTGTGCAGAATTCCTTCTCCTCTTTAATGAGGCCAAATAATTACTCTTCCTCCCTCCACCCAGTACTGGGGGTTGAACCCAGGAGCATTCTACCTCCAAGCTACACCTCCAGTCCTATTTTATTTTTTATTTTGAAACAGGGCTTCACTAAGTTGCTGAGGGACCTCACTAAATTACTGAGGCTGCCTTCAAACCTGCCTTCAAATCCCAGCCTCCTAAGTACTGGGATTATAGGTATGAGCCACCACACCTGGTTTATTTTTTACTTTGAGGCAGGATCTTGCTAAGCTGCCCAGGCTGGCCTGGAACCTGCGATTCTCCTGCATCAGCCTCCTGGGTCATTGGGATTATAGGCATGTGCCACTGTGCTTGGTCAAATAATCACTTCTTATCATCCTCTCAGAAGGCTTCCTCGCTTTGAGGTAGAATTAGGCTTGCTTCTCCACGCCAAGCACCCTGGGTTCTTCTCTCATTATGGAGTTTGGTGCGTGCTCATTTGCCTGTCTTATCTCACAGCCTCTGTGCAGCTGGAGGCCACCCTCTGAGTCATAATCCCCTGTGTCCCAGTGCCTATCTCAGGGCTGAGTCAGAGTCACTGGGCCACCCACAGAGATGGCGGTCATCTTGGGGCAATCAGAGTGTGGGGACACAGCCCTGCTCATGTGGTTCAGTTGGTGGGATACCAGGAGACAAGACGGAAGACTAGAAGCTCCAAAGCTGCCTTGCATCAGGGGGTCCTTGAGTAACAGTGAGCCAACATTCTCCCCTTTACGGGTCCTCCCAACTGGGGTCTGTTGGGTGAGGACAGAAATTCTGATGAGAATACTTGGGCACATGCGTAACAATGACTGCAGGCTCACCAGCCTGACGGTGGCGTTTCAGGGGCAGGCAGAGTGGGAATCACTGACCACTGGCTCTCCCTGGAGAGCAGGGCCACGCTTGACCAGAACAGATAAAACACCTCTGCCGTGGGCAGGAGAGAGGATCCTTCCCCCAAGACTGCCAGTCTGGGGCTGGGGAAGACCGAGTGTGTGCATATGTGGAGGGGCTAGTGGGCTGAGCTTATGGAATTCCTGGGAAGGAAGATAGAGAAAAATCCTCACCATCAGTTGGAACTGTGATAAATACTGTGAATTAGTCCTTTCAGCATTCGGCCAACCTTCTTCTAGTGTGCATTCCTGTACTTAGGCTATGAAGCTAAAAACTACATTTCCCAGACTTCTTTGCAACCTAGGGGCCAGATATGACTTTCAGATTATACTAGTGTGTGTGTGTGTGTGTGTGTGTGTGTGTGTGTGTACACACACACACATATATATATATATATATATATATATATATATATATATATATATAAAATCTCTGTGCATGGCTGGAACTCAGCACTAAGTTAACTGGGGGGGAAAGGAACAGAGCATGAAGCATCACATGGTTGTAAACTCTTTGTGGCTTATAATTAAGCCCTAAGTAATATCACAGGTAGCTCCTTAGTGAGCTCCACTTGCATTCATGAGATGCTTCCCAGTGCCCTTTTTCTGTTGCATATATATATATATGCGTATATATGTGCAGACATTCATCTTTGAGCTATACCCTCAGCTCCCTTTTATTTTGAAACAGGGTCTTGCTAAGTTCCTGAGGCTGGCCTGGAACCTGTGATCCTCCTGTCTCAGCCTCCCAAGTACTGGGATTACAGGTGTGTGCCACATGGAGTACAGGGCACTCTCTACTCTCAGGGTAGGAGAAGCTCTGGGAAGCTTCAGTCTTCAGTCAACTGGCCTGTGTTAACTTCTAACTACTGCCTAGAGGTTGTCTGGCCTTAGGTAAGTTACTTGCCTTTCTGTGCCTCAGTTTCCTTACTGGTAAAATGATGATAATAAATAATGTGATGATATAAAAAATATAAGTGTATAATAATATGATGCAGGTTGTTGTAAAAGTTGATGTTACTTGTAGAAAAGCTTATAGCTTCTCACTAACAAGGTAGCTACAGACGTACAGGGGTCTGGTGAAGGAGTCTCTCAGGTTTTCCCTGTTTCTGCTCAGGGGGTGGGGCTGGAGGATTCTCAGGCCTCCCGAGTGATTAGTTGTCCTCCTCATCCCCCTTCCTCTCCATATATTCAGCTTTGCCTTGTCTGGAGGGGTGTGTGTGTGTGTGTGTGTGTGTGTGTGTGTGTGTGTGTGTTGCTGGGGAGTAAACCCAGGGATGTTCCATTGCTGAGCTGCATGACCAGCCCTTTTTATTTTTTATTGAGAAACAAAGTCTTGCTAAGATACCCCACTGGCCTCGAACCTGAGAGCCTCCTGTTTTAGCCTCCCAAGTACTGGGATTACAGGCATGCACCTCCATGTCTGGCTTGTCTGGAGCATTTTAATTAAACTTATGACTTGACAAAATACTTCCTGAATGCCTACTATGCTCCAGGCATCGTATGCAAGACCAAGGATATAAGTCAAATTAATAAAATGAGGTTTTGTCCACTTGTCAACCACCCTATGACGTGAAGGTGCTGGAAGGATTTCATGGCTTTGGGGGGATATTGGGGATGGTCTAACTGAAAACACAGGTTATGTGGCTTGAAAGAAACCACTCCTCGGGTCCCTGGTGAGATGAAAAGTCATCCTTTAGAGTGACCCAACTTAACACACAACAGATCTGTGTGACCACCAGTGGGACATATAGCTCATCCACAAAGGTGTACAAGACAAAGAAAACAAGAGTGGCTTAAAACATGAACCTTAACCCTAAAGTTGTATGGGGCCAGGGGTGCCAGGCATGGTGGCACACACTGTAATCCCAGTACTTGAGAGGCTGAGAAAGGAGTATTGTAGGTTCAAGGACAGCTTTGGCAAGTAGGGAGACTCTCATCAACCTATTGAGACCTTGTTTCAAAACAAAAATAAAATAGGGCTAGGGGTATAGCTCAGAGGCAGAATGCCCCTGGGTTCAATCCCTAGTAACACACACACACACACACACACACACACACACACACACACAGAAGTTGTATGGGAAGGGGCTGTTTTGCGGGTACCAATTTGCACCAGCAGCTTTTCAGGGGCAACTCTATGTATCGGGCTCCAGCGTGAGCAAGGTCAGGATAAGGATTCTCCTAAGAATCTGGGGAAGGCCAGAGATGAATAAGATCTATTCTCAACCTTCCAAGAATTTAAGAAAGTACCTCCCTTGTACTCCTTACCTACTCTAAAATGTAGCAGCTTGAAAGAGCAAACATCTATTTTCTTCAATTTCTGGGAGTTGGGAATCTCGGGTAGCTTAGCTGGGTGCCTCTTCCTGCAGGCCTCTCCTGGGGATGTAATCAGGGGCTGCAGTCCCATCTCTGGCTTCACTGGGAAGGAGCCACTTTCAAGCTAGCTTATGTGGTTGCTGGTGGGATCCAGCTCCTTGGGGGCTGCTGGGCTGTGAGCTGGTAGCCTCCCTTGCTTCCTTGGGTTCTTCGCCATGTGGGCCTCTCCGTAGGGCAGCTCCCAGCATGGCAGCCCGCTTCACCAGAGCTGTGCCAGGGAGCCTGAGAGATAAGCAAGGTGGAGGTCACATCTTTTGTAAACTAATGTACGAAGTGATAACCCATCGCTTTTACCTTATTCTATTCATTGGCCAGCCAGGCTCTAGGGACAGCCCAAGGGGATGTGATTCTACAAGGGAAGGGGATCACACAAAAGCAGGGATCCCTGGGGCCATCCCAGAGACCGCCTACCACACCCCTCACTTACAAGTACTAGACTAACTCCTTTCTCTCACCTCCAGCTCCATGCTCTTCCCTATGACTCTGGCCATACAAGCTGCAGCCTGGCTGCCTTCTGCATGTGAGGATCCAGGACGGCCTCGGAAGTGCTTTGGTCTCAGAAGGTGGCGACCCAGAACTCAGAAGTCCTGGTTCACAGGACAGATAGGGTGTATTTGGTATGACCATTGCCATTGGCTAGCCGACTGACTGGATGTGGAGAAGCAGGGTCTGGATTACAGCCTGGGACACTCTGTCCTGGGTCTGGTCAGGTGCAAAGGCCACACCAAGCCCTAAGTCCAACTCACCATCTTTCCCAAATTCAGAAGGGCTGCAGGGCTGGCTGTCTCCGGGCGGCCTTCCCCAGCCTGGCTGGTTTGGGCCCCACTTGCCTTGGGGCTATTTGAGCATCACTGCCTTGGTTGCAAAGGAGGATGAGAATGTGCATTGGGGTAGTGGTGGGGTGGGAATCCACAGACCATGGAGACCATGGAGAATGTTGAGAGTCCCACTAGGTGGGTGCAGTGGCATGCATCTGTAATTCTAGTATTTGGGAGGCTGAGACAGGAGCATCACTGGTTCGAGGCCAGCCTCAGCAACTTAGTGAGACCCTGTTTCAAAATAAAAAAGGCTGTAGGTATAGCTCAGAGGTAGAATGTCCCTGGGTTCAATCCCCAGTATCACACACAAAAAGAGCACTAAGGGTGGCCTCTTAGAATGTGGCCTCATCTCAGATGTGGACTCATCTCTTCATTTTTCATCTTTGGCCTACAGAGTCCCATTTCTCTGACTCTCCCTCTTCTCTGGATTTCACATCCTAAAACCAAGGGCACAGGATACCTGCCCCCAAATTGGGCCTCCACTCTGTAGTAGGAGGAGGCAGAATTGCGGAGGAACTGTCACCTCTGCCTGTAACATCTTAGAAAAAGGAAGAGTCCTGAGGCGGTGTTCAGCTCAGCTCAGGAAGGAGTCAGGAAGGGCTAGCCATCCTGAGCGGCAATCCTGGGCCCTCCGACGCTCTGCAGGCAGAGATCCACAAGAGGGCGCTCTCCACTCTGTTCTGTTCCTGGCTCCAAAGGGCCTTCTAGAAGCTAACCAAAGGGAGACTGACACATAGAAAACTTAAGGGTACAGCCCAGTAGGAGGAAGAGCGTGGTCTACACACTGTAGGACCCACCTGTGAGCTTGCAGAAGGTCAGACCCTTCCGTGGCTCCCCTCACCATCTCTCCTGATGAATCACTTCTCCAGAGGGGCCCTGTGCTACTCACCTGAATGAAAGACCAAACAAGTGAGCAAACAAGCAAGGTATAGAGCTGAAGAGGCTTTGGGTCAGAAATATGTGCATCCGTGTGAGATAATATATATACAAAGCTATTTCTTTGGAGCATCATTTATTATCTCTAAAGATGGGAAACAATTTAAATGTCCGTCGGTGGAGGACCGGGAAATAAACTATGGCATATCCACCAGTGTATTCACATGCAGCTACAAAAAAGAATGGCATGGCTTAAATATGCCCATGTGAAACAAACCCTAAGTTGCTGGGGCTGGCAGTTAACCAGCGATCCTCCTGTATCTGCCTCCCAAGTACTGGGATTACAAGCATGCACCACCACGCCCAGCTTGAACTGTTCGAAATTTTAATTGTATGAATGTGTAATTTACCTGGAAACATTTCTTTTTTTTTTTTCTTTTTTCTTTCTTTCTTTCTTTTTTTTTTTTTTTTTGCTGTACTGGAGATTGAACTCAGGGGCATTCTACCTTCAAGCTATACCCTCAGCCCTATTTTTTATTCTGTATTTTGAAACCAGGACTCACTAAGTTTCGGAGTACCTCACTAGGTAGCTGAGGCTGGCAGCGAACCTGTATCCTCTGGTCTCAGCCTCCCAAATGCTGGGATTATAAGCGTGCGCCACCATGCCCGGTGAAATATTTCATTTTTGGAACCACGGACTTGGACTGCCGTCCCAGTGCTGCCATGTCCCAGCGATGTGGCTGTGAGCCAATTATTGAAGCTCTTTGAATCTTGATTTCTTCATCTGTAAAAATAGACTAGAGGTCTAATAGTTAGAGGTCTTCCCAGAGCCCTGAGAGAATAAAAAAGGTGTTTCTGGGGCACCACCACAAGGGTTTTGCTGAGCTGGGCACAGTGGCATGCAACTATAATCACAGTACTTGGGAGGTTGAGACAGAAGGATCGCAGGTTTGAGGATAGCCTCAGCAACTTAGTGGGACCCTGTTTCAAACTAAAAAATAAAATAAGACTAGGGTGTAGCTCAGAGGTAGAACTCCCTGAGTTCACTCCCTAGTGCTGCAAAACCAACAAGGGTTTTGCTGATGTGGCCACCATTCCTAACTCTGTGAACAGATGATGAAGGAGGAGAGACCTCTTCAGGGAAAGGCCAAGGTCACTTATTTAAAATCCCACACAGGTAGCACATTGAGAGATGGACCATGTGATCTCTGACCCCACCGACCTTGGCCCCAAGTTCAAAACATCAGCTTGAATGCACTCTTGGGATTCACCTGTTGGGTAACATTATCTGACGGACCCTCTTCCCTTCAACAGCCCAGGACCAGGCCTGCAGGGACCCAACACCAGACAATCATAAAATTCCTTCATCCCTTCCTCTGGTCCTGTATTTTACCAGTGAGTGAGTGTTAGAAATATGAAAGAATAACATGTAACCAGTTGGGGCTTTCCAAGGGGAAGTGCTACAATTTGGAGGTTAATGATCTTTGGAGATATTCTCCCTAAATGAGTGCAGCTTGGATGCTGCATGGCCCCAGGCCATTCACCTAGGCTGTGCATATTCAGTTAGCCTGGGTCCAAGCTATGCATGCCAGGAACATTCCTTCGTTCACCGTTTATTCAGCCCCTTCTCTCTGCCAGGATTGTAAAGGAGAGCAAGCTGCCTGAGAAAGTTATGGTCCATTGATGAAGGCAGACAACTAGATGAACCAGTCAGAGTAAACTGCAACAAGTGTCAACCAGCCAGTCTTATAAAAGCACAAGGCAGAGCTGGGCATGGTGGTGCACACTTGTAATCCCAGCATTTGGGAGGCTGAGACTGGAGGATCCGGGTTCGAGGCCAGCCTCAGCTACCTAGTGAGGCCCTCCGCAACTTAATGAGACCCTGTTTCAAAATAAAGAATAAAAAATAGATAGGGCTGGGGGGTATAGCTCAGAGGTAGAATGCCCCTGAGTTCAATCCCCAGTACCTCAAAAAAGGCACAAAGCAGAGGCAGAGGACCCAGGGCTCTGCCAGGGAGTAAGGTTTAGCTAGCACCTGAGGGTGGAGGGTGGAAAGCAAGCACTGGTGAAAAGCGTTCTAGAGCTGTTGTGAAGCTGGGATGGTGGATCCGAAAGGCTTAGCACATTGCAAGTGCTCCATCAGGTCCTGACAGTTCACAGGAAGAAATTTCCCCAGATGCTCAAGTTCAGGACTGCCATATCCATAAATTGCCACAAGAGGGAGCTCGTGCCCTGTTATCTGATGTTCCAGCGGTTGTGCCTCCGGCTGCACGGCACCATTCTCCCCACTAGGGGCTGGTCATTCACATCCTACAAAGCTGTTACAAAGCGCCCCCCAGACAACAGCAGCCCTTGGGAAGCCTAGAGTGTGCCAGAGCAGAGCCTGGCCTGGTGTTTTCCCTTAAAGCCCAGGGTTCTCTCCTCTAAACTCTCACCACTCCAGCTCCAATTCCCCAAGATAACCACCACATTTGCTCCTTTCCTCTTTCTTCCCATTCTGACCAGGCATTCACAGGGCCGGTCCTCTAAAGAAGAACTTTCAGCCAGGAGGGCTTCTTTTCTTTGTTTGACAACCCCCCCAGCCATGCCTTCAGTCCCTCCTTCCAGGAAAGGAAGGGGCGGTCTCCCTCAAACGTCCTTCTTCTGTTGTTTGATCCCCTGGTCTCTGCTCCAGTGGCTCTGGAGAGGATCTGACGGCCACATGCTTTGGAGTGAGACAGATCTGTTGTCCTGTCCTCTTTGTTGGTGACCTGGGGCAAGTCACACGCCTCTGTGGTTGTCCCCCATGAAATGCAGATTAAAAGAAAACCTGGCATCTTACTTAAAGAGATGATTGAATGACCAAGTGTACCAGAAAAAGAGGATTATTGCTACACTGCCTCTTTCCTTTCCCCCCTCGCCCATCGAAGGTCTTTCAACACACAGAGAGACTGACATCCAGGTAACTCCTGAAACAGAGGAGCCCGGTTCCTGACAGATGGCTTCAAGCAGAATAGATAAGCCTGGGCTCAGGCAGGGGCTGGCAGGAAGTCGGGCAGCCCCTTCCCGCCCGTCTCCCCTGAGGAGACCAGCTGAGGCTGAGAACTGACAGGTACAGGACCTGCCAAGGTCAGAAAAGGGGCAGCAGAAGCATTTCCAGGGTAGGAAGCGCCCACGCTGGTGGGATTCTTGCGTCCTTACGGAGCTGCTGTCTGCCCCCTTCGGGGAGTGGGAACAAGCCCTGAGCCACCTGTGCTCAGCTCAGCACCTGACAGGCAGCAGGCTGCCTCCCGGGACCAAGAGTGACCGGGGCCTTCATCCTCTGGCCCTGGTTCCATCAGCGGCCATGACAGCCAACTGATGATTTAGCCACTTTTGTAAGGTGACAGGAGCCTACCCAAAGGTGCTCCATACAAACTACAGTTTGCTTCTCAGTGAAACAAGAAGAGAACCAGACTGTAGGTTTTGAAATTGTGTACCTGGGAATCCTTCGGAGATAAGGAGACAGGGGGAGGAGGTGACAAAGTGGACAACAAATGTTCAGAGTCACAGCCGGGCGTGGTGGCACACGCTTGTAATCCCAGCATTCGGGAGGCTGAGACCGGAGGATCCGGGTTCGCGGCCAGCCTCAGCTACCTAGTGAGGCACTCTGCAACTTAGTGAGACTCGGTTTCAAAATAAAGAATAAAAAATAGGGCTGGGGGTGTAGCTTGGAGGTAGAATGCCCCTGAGTTCAATCCCCAGTACCACAAAAAAAAAAAAAAAAGTTCAAAGTCCTCTGTCCTCTGTTCACTTCACTAGACAAGCTCCAAAAGATGTCATGCTTAAAATGAAAAAGAAAAATTCATACAACTGATTTGTGCAATGTAACAACTAGTTGTAAAATTAATAACCCATTATGCAGGTCAAGAAAGAGGACCAAGAGAGCTGGGCATGGTAGTGCACACCTGTAATCCCTGTATTTGGGAGACTGAGATAGGAGAATCGCAGGTTCAAGACCAGCCTCAGCAACTTAGAGACTCTCAGCAACCTAGCAAGACCCTGTTTCAAAACAAAAAATAAAAACAGGGTGTAGCTTGGAGGTAGAATAACCCTGTGTTCAATTGTCAGTACCACAAAAACAAAAAGGAAAAGAAATAGGACTAATAGGTTCAAGGTGAGCCTTGGCAACTTAGCAAGACCCTGTTTCAAAATAAACAAAAATAAAAAGGACTGAGGGTGTAGCTCAGAGATTCAGGATGGTGAGCACCAGAAAGTGAAGCTGGAAGTCATTTCACTCCTGAATCTGGGTGAATCTCTCCCTAAGAACCAGGATGGTCCATGGGCCTATAGGTTGAGCGCTCATAGGTCAGGCTCAGGCTCCAAGAGCGACATCAGGTATTACTGAGACCCAACAGTATGCTGCCTTCACACCAAGACAAGCCGTACTCAGGATCCCTGCAGCCAGCTCCCGCTCCCTGAGAAGAACCTGTGGCCAGGAGGGCTTCATTTCTTTATCAACCCCCAGCGAAGCCTCCAGGCCCTCCCACAGGGAAAGGAAGGGCTCCTTCCCAGGCCACGGGGATCTTCAGTCCTGAACTGAGGTAGGAGTGGGTGGGGGATCACAGAGACCTTCTCTTCCTCCTGCTATATGCATCTTGCTGGCTGTGAGCATGAATGTTTTGGATACTTTTGTTGTTAATAATATTATTTTGGTACTGTAGGTTGAATCTAGAAGCATTCTACCTCCGAGCTACACTCCCAGCTCTATTTTATTTTTTATTTTGAAATGGTCTCACTAAGTTGCTGGGGCTGGCCTCAAATCTTTGATCATCCTATCTCTGCCTCTCAAGTACTGGGATTACAGGTGTGTACCACCATGCCTGTCTGGTTTTTTAGGTGTGTGTGTGTGTGTGTGTGTGTGTGTGTGTGTGTGTCTTTTTGGAACTAGGGATCAAACCCGGGGCAGTGTGCTTGCAAGGCAAGTGCTTTGCCACTGAGCTACATCCCAGCCCTTGGATACTTTTATGGTTTTTTTGTTTGTTTGTTTGTTTGTTTGTACTGAGGATTGAACCCAGAGGCATTCTACCTCCAAGCTATACCCCTAGCCCAATTTTATATCTTATCTGGAAACATGGTCTCAATAGGTTGCTCCTTACTAAATTGCCAAGGCTGGCTTTGAACCTGTAATCCTCCTGTCTCAGCCTCCCAAGTACTGAGATTACAATCATGCGCCACCATACCCAGCCTTTGGGTACTTTGAAACTACAGTGATAAGCTGTTCTTGGGGGGAGCTGGAGATAGAGGCTTCTGGACATTCTGAGGATGGCCAGTCTTGGTGTTGAAAAGGGAGAAGGTAAGGTCCTCAGGTGTGAAATGCGCCAGGTGACTCCCAAGGCTGATGTGTGTGTATGAATACTGGCAGTCTCTGGCCCATTGAGGCAGCAAGAGTTCTGGAAAGGGTCAACAAAGCAGGGATTCTCTGAGGAGGTGCTTTCTAGGCCTCAGAGGTGCCTGTCATTATTTTCTAGGGACGTTTCCAGAGCCTTTGATCAAATCTGGTCTTAACTTTCAAACTGGTTATTTCTGTGCAATGTAACAATTATTCCTGTGTGTGTGGGGGGGGTACTGGAATTGAACTCAGGATTACAGGTGTGCACCACCATGCCCGACTTACCTATTTTTAATGTATAGGAGATTGTATGTCTTTTTTTTTTTTGCGGTACTGGGGATTGAACTCAGGGGCATTCTACCTCCGAGCTACACCCCCAGCCCTATTTTTTATTCTTTATTTTGAAACAGAGTCTCACTGAGTTGCGGAGTGCCTCACTAGGCTGGCCTCGAACCCGGATCCTCCGGTCTCAGCCTCCCGAATGCTGGGATTACAAGCGTGCGCCACCACGCCCGGCTAGATTGTATGTCTTTTAACTTATAAATTTAACTCATTTAGCCGGGTATGGTGGTGCACGCTTGTAATCTCAATACTTGGAAGGCTGAGACAGGAGGATTGCAGGTTCGAAGCCAGCCTCGGCAACTTAGCAAGGCTCTCAGCAACCCAGTGAGACTCTGTTTCCAAATGAAAAATAAAATTGGGCTGAGGGTGTAGCTTAGAGGTAGAATGTCTCTGCACCAATCCCCAGTACCAAAAATAAATAAATAAATTTAACTCACTTACATTTGTTTGTTTATATTCAGACATACATCAACCATTTTATTTCATATTTCCTGCTTACTGTACCTAATATTTCTTTTTTTTTTCTCTTATAACTTTTATTGGATAGAATTTTCTTTTGTCGGCTTGAGAGTTATTCATTCTATTGTAATTCTTCTGGGTGTTACTTCCAGCTTATTATAACCCATACTTACGTGTATTTATCTCTTTTCATTTTGTGCTTATCAACAGCTATATCTTTATACCCCCTGGACCTCACTCCATTCCGTCTACACACAGCCCCAGCATATCGAATCATCTAGAATGTTAATTATTAGGGTTGGTATATATAGTTTTTTGTTTTTGTTTTTTTAGTACTGAGTACTGAACCCAGGATTTTTCTACCTCTGAGCTACATCCTCAGTCCTTTTTATTTTATTTTGGGGCAGGGTCTTGCTGAGCTGGCCTCCCCAGTAGCTGGGATCATAGGTATGTGCCACCACACCCAGCGGGACATAGTTTTATGGACTTTTTATTTTTAGCCTTATTGAGACTCACATACTTTGCAAAGTACTTTAGTCATTCTTCATTCTCACATCTTTTAGTGCCCTCTGGCATTGAATTCTCTTCTTGCTAGCATGCTTTCTTCAAAAGTGTTTTTCAATGAATCTTTAGGTAAAGCTGGGCTCAGTGGCACAAACCTATAATCCTACTATTTGGGAGGCTGAGACAGGAGGATTACAGGTTGAAAGCCAGCCTGGGCAGTTTAGTGAGATACTGTCTCAAAATAAAAAATAAAAAATTTCCCTAATTCTGGGAAATTATAGGGTTTCTTTTCTTCTTTTTTTGGGGGGGGGGTGCTGGGGATTGAACACAGAAGCATTCTACCTCCAAGTAGAATACCACTGAGCTACATCCAACCCCTGGGAATCCTTTTATTCATTATTATTTCAAATATTTACTTCCACCTTTTTTCTCTCTCTTTTTCTAAAACTCCCATTTTAAAGACATATTTATCCTCCATATTTATTAACTCTATGCCTATGTTTTTTTCATCTCTTTATTCCTTTCTGATACTTTCTGGAAGACCTTGCCAACCTTATCTTCCAGTTTATGAATTCATTCTAGTCTGAATCCATTTTGCCACTCAGCTTACATATTGAGTTCTTTGAGCTATTACATTTTTGTACTTAATAACTTCTTTCTACATTCTCATTCCTATTTCAAATTTATAATAATCTCTATTATATCTTAGGGGATTTTTATTATGATTATTCTAAATTCCTATTCTCTCTGGTCCATTAATTTTGCTTCCTCTCATATAGGTTGCTGATCTTTTGGATTTTCTTCTATAGGGATTACATGACTTGGACATCTTATTTTTCTTTATGAGCTCATAGTCCCCTGGGGGTATCATTCCTTTGGCTGGTGGTATGTACTTGGGGAGAGAGCTGCTGTCTGGGTCTTTAATTCCGACACCACTCCTGGTTCCTCTGCTACCAGTTTGCTTAGGCAGGAGGGGACACACCTTTTTTTTTTTTTTTTTGCGGTACTGGGGATTGAACTCAGGGACATTCTACCTCCGAGCTACATCCCCAGCCCTATTTTATATTCTTTATTTTGAAACAGGGTCTCACTAAATTGCGGAATGCCTCACTAGGTAGCTGAGGCTGGCCGCCAACCCTGATCCTCTGGTCTCAGCCTCCCGAATGTTGGGATTACAAGCGTGCACCACCACGCCCAGCGGGGACACACCTTTGGATAAGCCTGGTGTGTTTTAATCTGGGTTCCACTGCTCCTGAAATGCCAGTTGCCACGGCTGACCTCTCCCTCTGGTGGGGGGATTTGTAGGAGGGGAGAATGCCCAGTGGTGGGCCCCGAGGAGCCAGGGCCCTGCACTGGCTCTGTTCTATGTGACCAGGGGTAAGCTGGAGCTGCATTTTGCAGAATATCCCCCCCCCCACACACACACACACCGTGTGGTTCTGGGTTGTGGGTGGCCTCAAGTTTGGATTGCTGTTTACCTCTGCTCCATCTGGAAGTAAAGCAACTCTGAAGGTTTTTGTGGCTGGAGGCAGAGGGAGACAGACGCAAAGGAGCTGCAGAGTTCTAACTTGTTGTCACTCTTCTTCCTGACTGTCCAGTTCTCTTTCCTCATTGCCAGTGCTGGTCACCAGTGGAGTCCCCGGGCCCTCCGCTGGACACTGGGCAAGGACCCACGGAAGCAGTGTCTACGAAGAGGCGACGATCATCCATAGACTTCTGCTTCTCCCTTCGGCTTTGCTTCCTGGTTCCCTGCAAGCTCCCACTTGTCTCCCCTGCCCCAACCTGCACAACCAGAGGGCTGACAGCGAGACGTTTCTGTGATCCTCCAACGCCTCTGTGTGACTCCTCTATCTCCACCAACAGTGGTGTGAAGTCAGATTCATGTGATAAGCGATTTACTCCCTGACAGTCCCAGTGGTTCTGCTTCACTTGTTGAACCCCAGTAGAGACAGTCCCCAAGGACTTCATGGAGCAGAATTTTTGTACCAAACCTATCCTCTCTATCTCGGGACCTTTACATGAGAGGAAGAAGAACCATCTCTCTCGTACAAATCTGTTATTTTTGGTCCTACTTCTTGGAGCTCAGCCCCTACTGGTTTTGGAAACCTGCCTTCCCCTGGGCCATCGTAGGAGAGAGAAAGAATTTCTATCTTACTTGACACATTGCATTGTTTTTTTCTAACAGGAACTTGGCCTGTAGCTTAAATAACTCCCTCTTCATTTACCCTTCCTCACTCCTCACCTGGCTGAATCCTACTCACCCTCACCCTGTTTTCCTGACTCCTGGATAAGTCGTATCCCTCTTTCCCCTTATCGTAGTAGCATCCTAGATACTCTGGGCCTTCCCTTTTATAAAGCATACCCATTATTTAGTAATATGGTTCCATGACTATCCTACTAGACTAGACCAAGACTCTCTTATTCTTTTTTTTTTTTTGATACTGGGGATTGAACCCAGGAGCCTTCCTATCTCTGAGCTATACACCCTGCCCTTTTTTTTTTTTTTTTTTTTTTTTTTTGGAAACAGGATGTCACTAAGTTGCTGAGAGCCTCACTGTGTTGCTGAGGCTGTCCTCAAGCCTGTGATCCTCCTGTCTCAGCCTCCCAAGTACTGGGATTACAGGCCTGTACCACCACTCCCAGCTAACTCTATTATCCTTGCTTTACTCTCAGCCCATAACACAGAACTGACCCACAGCCATTGGCTGAATGGATGAACTTTCTCCAAGTTAGCTGTGTAGGGGAGAAATGTTTTAGTGGGTTTGCATGGGAGGGATCTGCACAGCAGGTCTTGAATCCCTCTGGTGGGACATGGCTACCAGCATTTGCAGCTCAGACATTCTTTCCCTCATCCTCTTTCCCGGCTAGTTACTATATATTAAGGGAATCTGTGCTCCAATATCAAGGCTGCCAGCTCTGCATGATGTGTAGAACACACCATGGGGCATGGCCAATTGCTACGGTTTGAATATGAATAGTATCCCGTGAAGCTCCATGTGTTAAAAGCTTGGCTCCTAGGGTGGTGATATTGGGAGGTGCTATGGATGTTTAAGGAGTGGGGCTTGGTGGGAGGTCTTTAGATCACTGAGGATGTGGGATTGTGGGATTCTGGGTGGTTCTCTCCCCCCACCCACCCTACTTTCTGGCTCAAGATATGAACTCTCACTCCAATACATTCTCCAGTCATGATGTGCTGCCCTCACCCACCAGAGAGGCTCAAACCAATGGGGCAGCTGATCTTGGACTTAAACCTCCAAAACTATGAGCTAAGTAAACCTTTTAAGTTCATAAGCATCCTATGTCAAGTATCCCATTGCGGTATCAGGAAGCTGACTAATACACCAAAGCATGCTGTCTTCTCTGACAGCTGCTTACCAAGCCCTTCCCTTCTGAGGAGTGAGCATAGCCTGGAGTCACCACTATCCCATCGAACACTTACATAAGAATTAGGGAAAGTGTCTTTTTCTCAATACACTTTATTGCCATCTGCTAAAATGGTTTCATTATGAATAAAGGTATTTACAATGTCTATAATGTGAATGGGACCCCCTGGAGTTATAAATTGCACAGTCCTCAGTCCCCAGAACCATAAGTGAATATATGTCCTGCCTGCCTGCCTTCCACCTAGCCTTACTAGTATCCTGTTAATCTGCTTTCTTCTGAAGTCAGGCTGACTGGACCATGTGTGGCGATCTAACTCAAGCTGGCCAATCAGGTTGCTTCACCCAGGAATCTGATGTTGGGATAGAGAGACTCTAGCATATCATTATTGCACTGGAAGAAAATGCCAAGTCAAACCAGGTGCAGTGGTGCATGCCTGTAATTCTAGCTAATTGGGAGGTTGAGGCAGGAGGACCCCAAGGTTGAGACCAGCCTTGGCAACTTAGCAAGATCTTGTTTCAAAATAATTTCTTTATGCCAGGCATAGTGGCACATGCTTGTAATCCCAGTACTTGGGAGGCTAAGACAAGAGGATTGCAGATTTGAGGACAGCCTCAGAATGTAGTGAGAAAAATAACTGAGACCGGAGGATCCGGGTTCGTGGCCAGCCTCAGCTACCTAGTGAGGCACTCCGCAACTTAATGAGACTCGGTTTCAAAATAAAGAATAAAAAATAGGACTGGGGGTATAGCTCGGAGGTAGAATGCCCCTGAGTTCAATCCCCAGTACCACACACACACAAAAAAATAATAATAATAAAATAAAATAAAAATAAGACTGGGTGTGGTGGCGTACGCTTGTAATCCCAGTACATGGGAGGCTGAGACCAGAGGATCTGAGTTCTCAGCCAGCCTTAGCTACTTAGTAAGGCTCTCTGCAACTTAATGAGAACTTGTTTCAAAATTAAAAAATAGGACTGGAGGTGTAGTTCAGGGTAGAATGCCCCTGGATTCAATCTCCAATGCCACAAAAATAAATAAATAAATAAATAAATAAAAAAAAATAAAGTAGGTCTGGGGGTATAGCTCAGAGGTAGAAGGCCCCTGGGTTCCATCCCCAGTACAATAATAATAATAATAATAATAATAATAATAATAATTATTATTATTATTATTATTATTTCGTTAGCCAAGCACAGTGGCACATACCTGTAATCCCAGTACTTGGAAGGCTGAGATAGGAGAATCACAGGTTTGAGGTTAGCCTCAGCAAGTTAGTGAGACCTTGTTTGAAAATAAAAAATAAAAAGGACTGGGGATATAGCTCAGAGTTAGAACACCCCTAGGTTCAATCCTCAGTACAAAATAATAATAATAATAAAAATAATAAAATTTCCTTTAAAAAGAGCTGGAGATGTAGCTCTTTGGTAGAGTGCTTGCTTGGCATGCACAAGGCCCTGAGTTCCATCCCATTTCCACCAAGAAGAAAAGAAAAAAAAATGCAAAGTCATGGCTGGGACAGTCATTTCCTGACATGTGTCAGAATTCTCTGATTGCAAGCAACAGAAACAAATGTAAATTTAAGTGGCCAATGTAAACAAAATGGAATATACTGGAAAGAATCTCAGAAAGCCATAGAATTGGGGCCAGGAAGGAGGAACAATGGAAGAGCCAGACACCAGAACAGTATGGCCAGGCCGCTGCTGTGGGTGAATGACCTGTATCTGCTCCTGCCTCTCCAGTGTTTCTTCTTCAAGACTCATAGTCTGGCAGAGAGGGTATCTGGCCCAGCAAACTTCATGCAGGTGCCCAACCTGTGCACGGCAATGGTAGGAGTCCACCCTTTTTTCCCCCCTTTCTCTCTCAACTAAACTTTTCTCAATTATAAAAGTTATAAAAAAGAGCCAGGCATGGTGGCACACACTTGTAATCACAGTACTTGGGAGGCTGAGACAGGAGGATTGCAGGTCCCTAGCCAGCCTCAGCTACTTAGTGAGGCCCTCTGCAACTTAGTGAGATCCTGTTTCAAAATACAGGATAAAATAAGACTGAGGCTGTACCTTGGAGATAGAATGCCTCTGGGTTCAATCCTCAGTACTGGAAAAAATAAAAAGGAATAAAAAACAGGGCTGGAGATATAGCTTGGAGGTAGATGCCCCTGGGTTCAATCCCCAGGACTGCAAAAAAAAAGTTATAAAAAATATTTAGAACACATAAAACAACATAAGGCAACACTTAATATATTTTTGCTCATCTGGTATGGGATTTGTCATAGCTCCTTCTCTGTGGCACTGTTGCTTTCTAAGCCGGTGTTAACCATCCCAGTTCTCTCTGCTGTCCTGTTGACCCCTCCTATCCTCAGGAGGAAACGGGCCTTCTTCACTATTCTGGGGCTTTCTGTCATTTCTTCAAGGTGTGTCTTATTCTGTCTCCATTGGAACATGGTTACTGCCTTTCCTTTCTCTGTTTTTTGTTTTTTTAGCTACTTGCTCTGCGAGAGAGAGAGAGAGAGAGAGAGAGAGAGAGAGAGAGAGAGAGAAAGAAAGAAAGAAAGAAAGAAAGAGAAATAACACATGGCTGGAGGGAGATAGATATCTGGGGAGAGTTTATCCCAATTCCAATCCTGCAACTTGAAGTCTGTGATGCAGCCCAGCTGCCTTTCAGGAAATGCCAATTTTGGACCCAGCAAGTCAGAGTGAGGTTCTTCTGCTTGCAGCCAGTGATTCCTTCTTCTAACTGGGAACTCTGTTCTCTTGTGAATGCATCACAAACTATAAGATCGGCCAGTGGAGGCCTGTCCAGGCTCTTCCCGCCTTCCCTGCCTCTCCCCTGCAAGAAAGCTGGTCCTCCTCTGGCCTGCGGACTTCAGGCTGGTGCAGTCCTGATCTTGGGTTCCCTTCTTTCTCACCCAGCTACCTCTTGTCACTGGGGGAAGGGGGTGTCCGAGGAGGTTCTGGAAAGAGGGACTTCAACTCAAGATGACAGGTCCTTGCAAAACACTGCAGAAACGAATTTTAAGGTGTGTCAAATAGAGGTGCAAGCAAAGATTTAGTCAGGAAAGCAGAGGGTACACATTCAAGGGAGAATGTAGGCCATCTTGAGAGTGAGGCACACTTTTAGGGTCTCAAATCTTTCCTTCCTTCCTTCCTTCCTTCCTTCCTTCCTTCCTTCCTTCCTTCCTTCCTTCCTTCTTTCCTTCCTTTCTTCTCTCTCTTTCTCTCTCTCTCTCTCTCTCTCTCTCTCTCTCTCTCTCTCTCTCTCTCTTTCTCTCTCTCTCTCTCTCTCCTCTTTCTCTCCTCTCTCTCTCTCTCTTTCTCTCTGTGCTGGGGTTGAACCCGGGGGTACTCTGCCTCTGAACTATACTCCCTGTCTTATTTTTTAATTCTTTATTTTGAAACAGGGTCTTGCTAAGTTGCAGAGGCTGGCCATGAACCTGCAATCCTCCTTTCTCAGTCTCCCAAGTACTAGGATTGCAGGTGTGTACCACCATGCCCGGCTCAATTTCTTCTTTTTATAGGAAACTTGGTGAGGGGTGGGCACGGGAAGCCATGTGGGGATGATGTGGTCACAGATGGCTTATGGTGGTAGGGCAGTTCTCAGAATCTTTGACATTGTCTCCATTATCTGAGCAATAGATAATGTTTAAATGCATCCTGTATTATAGATTTCTTAAAATATTGTATCTTGCCGGGAGTGGTGGCGCATGTATGTAATCCCAGTACTTAGGAGGCTAAAACAGGAGGATCGCAGGTTTGAGGACAGTCTTAGCAAGTAGTGAGACTCTCATTAGTCTAGCAAGACCCTATTTCAAAATGAAAATAGAAAATAGGACTGAGGCTATAGCTCAAAGGTAGAATGCCTCTAGGTTCAATCCCCAGTAATACACACACACACACACACACACACACACTTTCTCTCTCTCTCTCTCTCTCTCTCTCTCTCTCTCTATATATATATATATATATATATATATATATATATATGTGTGTGTGTGTGTGTGTGTGTGTGTGTGTGTGTATGTGTGTGTGTGTTTGTATATATATATACACATATTATATATAATAATATCATATACCATCACATATCACATTTCCCTTTGATTAACCTATTCAAAAAATACGTGTGCTTGTATATTGCACAGGACAATTTCATAAGTGAGTGAATTTCCAGTCACTTCAAGATTGTGGCTGAAGATATGTAGATTTCCCAGAAACTTGGGAGTGTCTGGCCTGGAAGGAAAATTGGCTGGGGAGGGAAAGTATGAGGAACTTCAGCCGGAGGCTTTCAGATTAAAGCTATAGTCTCCTCTTCTCTGCCTTTGTCTCCTTTCTACCCATCTTATTTGTATCTGATGCCCCACCTCACTCTCCTTTGCCTCCAGGTAAAGGGGGTTCCCTCCTGCAGAGCAGGGTGACCCTCTGAGCAGAGATGCCCATGCCCCTCCTCTCCACCTCTCCTGCCGGGGTGGCCCCATGACCCAGGCTGGCAGAGGCAGGTTTACAACTTCATCTCCCCAGTCTTGCTACCTTACCTTTTTAGTCTAAATCCCAGCCCCTACTTTTCGGAACTGTCATCATGTTTAATCCTGCCTGGGGGAGACCCCCCCAGCTCCCCACGTGGAAGATATTCCATTACATGGTGAAGTGCAGTTTAAGTAGCTGGGAGGAAGTGCAACAGGTCTGTCAGAGTTGAGCTAGACTTGCCAAAACTTGGTGTGATGTGGGGACCCTGTCAACATGCCTGCCGTGGAAACCTGAGCTGAGCTGGGGGCGGGGGAGCGCCAGGATGTTCAGGGTAAGAGGCAGGAAGCGGTGTGGAGGAGGGGGCACAAAGCTCAGGACCCCTGAGTGGCTCCCAGAGTATGGGGGTCAGAGATTTCTTGTAATGAGCTGCCAGCAAAGGCAAATGGGCCGTCAGGATATGCAGGCTGCTCTAGAGTGGGGCGGGCACCCAGGCCATGCTGGAGCAGGGTGGGGGCAGAGGGAGGCTGGAGGGAGGACAGCATTTCCTCTCAGCCTTTCAGCCTGGCGCCAGAAACACCTGGAAACCACCCCCCATAGGAGAGCCTCTCCCTCCAGAGCTGAGAGCTGGCAGCTCCTGGAGACAGGGCCAGAGCCTCCGCCGCTGGGCCAAGGACTGGCCAACCAGAGCGTCCATTGGGACCATCCAAGCCCACAGAGAGTCAACCAAGCAAGTCCTGGAAGTGGTCTGGCCAGAGTCCACAGACTGGCCAAGCCCGCCCTGAGCCCCGGTCACTCCCACATTCCCTGGTCCAGTGACTCATGACTGCCAGTCCCTGCTACCAAGGCCAAGTGGCCACAGTCAGGACTCGGGCTTCTCCCTCTCCTGGGCCCCTCGTTGCTGGCACCTTCTACACTTCATACTGCAGGAATCTGTTCATTACCCTGCTGTCCCAAGTGAGCCCAGAACTTGCCAAATTGTGCCAACCTAGCCCCAGCCAGCCTCCAGCCGGGACGCCATCTTTCCCGTTCCAGCGGCTGGAGCACCTGAGGCTTTAATTAGGAGCTGCTTGAAAGCCTTTCGGGAAGCAGGTGAGAGAGAGCCTGTAAACAAGTGAGCCAGCGCGATAGGACATCATCCCGCCGTCTCTCCACCGTCTCTGAATGACCGACCCGGCTTGTCCCCAGTGCAGACACCGTCCTTCCAGGCTCCTCTGCCCCCGCCACCGTCTATCACCTTCCACTTCGGCACACCCCAGCAATGACTTGCCTGGGCAACCTCACAAGCGAGTTCATTTAATCCTCACTACAGCCTTGTGAGCTAGGTGCCAAGGCTCCCATTTTCCAGGTGACAAAAGCAAGGCTTAGACAGGTGGAGAAAGTTGTCTGAGATCACAGAGGTTGGTGGCAAGCTGGAGGTTCAACTTCTAGCAGTCTGACTCAGGCCAATGTTTTTGTTTGTTTGTTTGTCTGTGGTACTGGGGACTAAACTCAGGGGTGTTCTACCTCTAGCTACACTCCCAGCCCTATTTTATTGTTTTGCTTTGAAACAGGGTCTCACTAGGTTGCTGAGGGTCTCGCTAAGTTACTGGGGCTGGCTGTGTGTTTGGGGGAGGGGCAGGATCATGGAAGCAACTTCTTTGTGAGACTTCTGCTCTGATATCAGTTTGGGGGAAGGTCAGGAGGGCCTTAGAGAAGCGCTGGGAGGTGGGGAGTTGCAAAGATAAGCCTGCAGCCCGTTCCTTTCCCTCCAGTTCTGTCAGAGCTTGGCCTCACATTTAGGGACAGGAGCAAAGGCTGGTGACCTCATCACCTCCAGATGCCCTGGCCTCAGGGCCCGTGAGGCCACAGACTCTGCAGTCAGATCGGCCAATCTTCTCACACTGTGTGGCCCTGGGCAAGTTAATATTAAGTCTCAGGAACTTAACAGACAATGAGATAATAAATAGCAGCTAATTCTAGATGTCTAGAGGAGTCGGTTCAACTCTATAAATGTCATAGTAATGCCTGATTCAGGAAAGAGTCATCCATGGAGGCTAAAACTACTGGGCAAGACTTTATTGGAAGAAAAGGACAGTCTCAAAGTGTTTCCCCACAGAGCACTAATTAATTTCAAAGGGGAAGAAATCAACCTGTACCGCTGACAGATATGACAGGAACTGTGTTATGGCCCAGAGTCAAGGTTAACGTCACCAATACTGGGACACACGGACATCCTGTGCTTGTTGATCCATGCGCTGAGGAGGACACAGCATCTCTTAGGTGGCGTCCCTGCCCCAAAGGCACAAACTGAATCTCATCCTTCAGAGATGTCAATATTCTGAAGAGCAACAAAGATGGGAAGAACTTTTCCAGATTAAAGAACACTAAAGAGAGACATGAGGACTATCATAACACCAATCCAGGATCAGAATCCTGGCTCAGGAACAAAAACAAAAAACTCTAAAAGAGAGTATTGGGAAAAAGAGCAAAATCTGAGTATGGATTATTTATTAGATAACAGTATTGAGCTGGGTGTGGTGGCACATGCCTGTCATCCCAGTACTTGGGAGACTGAGGCAGGAGGATCACAGGTTCTGGAATAGCCTCAGCAAGTAATGAGATTCTCATCAACCTAGCAAGACCCTGTTTCAAAATAAAATGGGGCTGGGGATGTAGCTTGGAGATAGAATGCCTCTGGGTTCAATCCCCAGCACCAAAAAATAAATAAATTAATAACAATAATAATAATAATAATAATAATAATAATAATAATAATAATAATGTATCTATGGCATTTCCTTAATTTGGTACTTGTCCTAAGGACATGTAAAAAAATGTTCTTGTCCTATAATCCTGGTACTTGGGAGACTGAGCCAGGAAGATCATAGGTTTGAGGCTAGCCTCAGCACTTAGCAAGCCCCTCGGCAACTTGATGAGATCCTGCCTCAAAATAAAAATTTAAAAGGGCTGGGGATATATCTCAGAGGGAGAATGCCCCTGGGCTCAATCTCCAGTACTGGAAAATAATAATAATAATAGTCCTTGCTCCTAAGAGATACATGCTGCAGTATTTAAGGACAGAGTATTATGATATCTGAAATATATCCTCAAATAGCTCACATACAAACAAAAACAATAATTGCATATATGTGTGTGCATGTGTGTGAGCAGAGAAGAGAGCGAGATTAGAGCAAATGTAACAAAATCAGCAGGGCATGGTGTCGCACGCCTGTGATCCTAGTACTTAGGAGGCTGAGACGGGAGGATCACAGGTTTACAGCCAGCTCCAGCAGTTTAGCAAGGCCCTCTGCAATTTAGTGAGGCCCAATTTCAAAAACAAAAATGAAGATAGGGCTATATTGTGACTTGGAGATAAAATGCCCCTGGGTTCAATCCCCAGTACCAGAAACTAAAAAAGGTAGCAAAATGTTGATCATCCATGAAAGGGAGTTTGGAAGTCTATGCTCTTCTTTTGACTTTTCTGTAGGTTTAAATTTTTTTTTCAAAATAAACAGATGATCAAAAAGTACTTACTAAACTGGGTGTGGTGGTGTACGCTTGTAATCCCAGTACTTGGGAGGCTGAGACCGGAGGATCGGGGTTCGCAGCCAGCCTCAGCTACCTAGTGAGGCCCTCTGCAACTTAGTGAGACTCTGTTTCAAAATAAAGAATAAAAAATAGAGCTGAGAGTATAGCTTAGAGGTAGAATGCCTCTGGGTTTGATCTCCAGTACGGCAAAATAAATAAATAACAAACAAATAAATAAATAATGGCTGCATGTGGTGGTGCACACTGGTGTTTGGAAGGCTGAGACAGGAGAATTGCAGGTTCAAGAACAGCCTCAGCAGTGTAGCAAGACTCTTCAATAACCTAGTGAGAAGCTGTTTCAAAACAAAAAAATAAAAAGGGCTTGGGATGTAGCTTGGAGGCAGAATGCCCCTGAATTAAATTCCCAGTACCAAAAATAAATAAATAAAAATTTAAAATTCAGAGGATATAGCTCAGTGGTAGAGCACCCCTGGATTCAATCCCCAGTACCAAAATAAGATACGGAGTTACCTCATTAACACAAGTGTGTGTCCAGACTGGCACTTACTAGACCTTATTTGATGCCACCCAGCACCTTTGCAGGACTGGGATCCCATGGGCAGACAGTCCAGACCACCCGTGAGACAGGTTCAAGGTCCTTCCCCAGCCTCTGGCCCTGCTGTGGTCCTCCAGCTTCAACTTCCCTGGCCACTCTCAGAATCTTCCCAGCCAGAGCTAAGAGGTAGAGAAGAGGAAACAAGGGTGGCGGGTGAGGGGGAACAGTCCTTCCTCTGTCCTCACGCCTGACAATTGTCTTTTGAAAGACTGGACAGATTTGTCCACACACATCAAGTGGTTTGTGCTGAGCGATTCTGCAAACAGCGGCGGTACTGACAGAGGCAGGAATGCTCTCCCTGCCTCCTGCCTCTGGCCATGCCGGCCTCTGAGTGCCGAAAGGGGGCTCTCTGCCTGGCAGCGCTGGGCCCTGGGAAAGCCAGCCCATATGTCAACACTCTGGCAGAGAGAAGTGCGAAAATGCATATTTGAAGATGTCTGAGCAGACTTGTTTGAGAGACAACTGGAGCTGGGAAGTAATCCTGGTGTCTCCCCTTGTCTCAGTTTTGAAGGCAGAGTTTGCCTGCAGGCCTCTGGCGGCAAATGTCCTTCTGTTATTATTAGCATTTGACAAAACTTTGCTTAAGACTTGGGGATGACAGAAGTCAACACAGAGAGGAGCTGGTAATTGCTACTAGAAGGGCCGTCTTAAGACCCGCAGGGCATAGACGCCAGCTCAGCTTAGAATCCTCCAGCCTGGGTCCGTAAAGCCATGCCACCTATAGACCACATAGACTGACCTCCTCTGGCCCCTGTGAGCCATGGCATCTGCCCGAGGGGGCAGTGGCAACCCACTGGGGAAGAGTGACAGGCTCTTGCTCACAGTCCTGTGTGGGACTCCTCCCCCCGGGAGGGGGGGATGAGTCACAGCAGGAGACTAAGGCTCCAGGGAAAATAAGAACATGGTGGAGGCCAGAGGACGGCTGGTAGAATGACTCAGATCTGCAGAGACAGGCCTCTGAGTGACAGCTGATCAGGACCAGGGAAGAGGAGGCTCCAGAGCCACGCCTACCGCCTTTCTCTGCCAGCCTCCCTGCTAGTGTATCTGCCACACCCCAAGCTCCTGAAAGTTGTGTCACACTGCAGACCTCACAGGGTCAGCCAGCACCCTCCCAACCTGCTCTATTCGTGTGTGTGTGTGTGTGTGTGTGTGTGTGTGTGTCTGTGTCTGTGTCTGTGTCTGTGTGTTAATAGGGATTGAACCCAGGAGACTCAGGAGCATTCTACCTTCAAACTATACCCCCTGTTTATTTTGTTGTTGTTGATGTTGGGTTTTTTTGCGGTACTGGTGATTGAACTCAGGGGCATTCTACTTCCGAGCTATACCCCCAGCCCTATTTTTTATTCTTTCTTTTTTTTTTTTTTTTTTTTTTTTTGCGGTACTGGCGATTGAACTCAGGGGCATTCTACCTCCAAGCTATACCCCCAGGCCTATTTTTTTATTCTTTATTTTGAAACCGAGTCTCACTAAGTTGTGGAGTGCCTCACTAGGTAGCTGAGGCTGGCCTGGAACCTGGATCCTCCGGTCTCAGCCTCCCAAATGCTGGGATTACAAGCGTGCACCACCACACTCGGCTTATACCCCTTGTTTTGAAACAAGGTCTCACTAGGTTGCTGAGAGTCTTGCTTTGTTGCTGAGGCTGTCCTTGAACCTGCAAATTCTCCAGTCTCAGCCTCCCAAGTATACTCAGTCACTACACCCAGCTCTAACTAGCTCTATTCAAGAAAGCTCCCCAGGCTCCTACATGGGCAGTGAAGAGCTGCCAATGATAGTATCTTTGTACCCTGACTACACTGATAAGCCCAGGGAAGGATGCTTTACTCAAACCAGGAGACAGAAGGCCTTTCTTTACCTCAAATCACTAAGTAGGGGGATATAATCCTAGAGTTGTCAGTCTCCCCCATCTCCCACATGAAGGTCCAACAAGAGAGGATGAGGCCAAGGCAGAGAAAGGATTAGAGCCCCTGTAACTTTGGTGGGGCTTCTGGATCCAATTGTTCCTGAAGCCCTCTCCGCTCTGTTCAGATCAGTAACATGAGCTAAGCCATTTCTGCTTTTCCCTTTAGATCAGTTTGAGTTTGATTTCTGTCTTTTTTAAAAACATTGGTCCTGATTAATGTGCTGTATGAACCTCCTTTGTTCCCAGCGTGAACAGTGGTGGATACATGACCCTAGGAAGCCAAGACAGACTGAGCCAAGCAGAATTAACCTCTCATATTAGAGCTAAGAGAGAGAGATGAGAATCCAATGGAGATATAGCTCAGTGGTAGAGCGTGGCATGCATGAGGTCTTGCATGGATTCAGGGTTAGGGGAACCACTTAGTTTGGGATTCATTGATGGAGGAGGAGAGGAGGAGGAAGAGGAAGAGGAGGAGGAGGAGGAGAAAGCTTGTTTGCTGAGATCCATTTGGGCAGGGTGTGATGACGCACACCTGTAATCTCAGTACTTGGGAGGCAGAGATAGGATCAGAGGTTCTCACAAGTTCCTGGCCCTCTGCAACTTAGTGAGACCCTGTTTCAAAATAAAAAAAAAATAAGGGTGTATCTCAGAGGTAGAATGCCCCCAGGTTCAATCCCCAGTACCATTATAAAATAAAAAGGGATGAGGGGATGGGGGGTGTAGCTTGGAGATAAAATATAACCCCGAGAAAAATCATAAATGTAATATGGTATCCTGAATGGATTCCTGAAATAAAAAAAAAAAAAAAGGACACTGGCAGGAAAGCCAATGAAAGTTGAATGAAGTAGGAGTTCAGTTGACAGTAAGTAATGTACCAACGTTGCTTAGCTGGGTCAAATGTACAGGTCAAACGTACTGTAGTGATGTAACATGACCAAGGAGGGACACTGGGAAGTATGTGGTAGCTTTGTGCTATTTGCATTTTTTCTATAAATTCAGAACTATTCTAAAATTTAAAAAAGTAAGGAGTGCGGGGGAGGGCAAAGGATCTGGCTTTCAAACTGAAGTGGAGAACTAGGCGTGGTGGCTCATGCTAGTAATCCCAGGACTTGAGAGGCTGAGACAGGAGGATTGCAGGTTCATGGTCAGCCTCAGCCATTTAGTTGAGGCCCTCTGCAACTTAGTGAGACCCTGTTTCAAAATGAAAGAATAAAATAGGGCTGGGGGTGTAGCTTGCAGGTAGAATGCCCCTGGGTTCTATCCTCAGTAACACACACACACACACACACACACACACACACACACACACACACACACACACATTGGAGTGGAGAGAAGGTTTGGAAAGCAGAAGCCCTGAAATATCTGAACCAGGAAGGAGCAGAGAGGCTGCGGGTCTTGAACCAAGCAGCTACCCTGTCCCCAGCACCCTGAGCAAGAGGTTCCTGGGAACTAGGTTAGCTCGGCTTCCCTACCTGTGGCTAGAGGAGACAGGACCAGCGTTGACCTTTGCCAACTTCAATTCAGGCGCCTGTGGGCAAGTCTTATTAGAAGGCAGCCCTCTGCCAGGCGAGGTGGTGCATGCTTGTAATCCTAGTACTGGGGAGGTTGAGACCAGAGGATCACAGGTTCGCAGCCAGCCTCAGCTACTTAGTGAGGCTCTCCACAACTTAGTGAGACCCTGTTTCAAAATAAAGAATAAAAAATAGGACTGGGGGTATAGCTCGGAAGTAGAATGCCCCCGAGTTCAATCCCCAGTACCGCAAAAAAAGAAGGCAGCCCCTGCTCTGGCAGGTCTGGGTGGGTCTGGCTCCCAGGTGCTGCGGATGCTCCGGTCCTGGTCTCAGCTACACTCTGAGGTGCAAGAATTGGCCGACATCACTCACCTGGGAGGAGGAAGGGACGCTGAAAGGAAAGGCTGAAGCTCCTATTACCAGCCTTGCAGCCCAAGGAGAAGCACAGGCTGCAGAGAGGAGAGCCGGTCCAGTTCTTACTGTCCTGCAGACAGTCACACCAGGCAAACGCCCTGCCTCCGGCCTCGTGCTCCATCTGTGCAACGGACATCTCACCCAACACCCCAGCTCCAAGTTGTTCTGGGGACCCAGTGATGTGTTCCTATGCAAGGGGCTCTGTACACAGAGCGACAGCTCATTGAAATGACTGAGGCACCTACCAAAACAGCTTCAAACGATTTACAAAGATTGCATTTCTCAGCTGGGCATGGGCACACAGGCCTGCCACCCCAGTACTTGGGAGGCTGAGATAGGAGGATCACAGGTTCAAGGCCAATCTTAGCAATTTTATGAGATCCCACCTCAAAATATAAAAATTAAGAGAAAAAAAGGCTGGGGATATAGCTCAGTGGTAGAGTACCCCTGGGTTCAATCCCCAGTATCACCACCAAAAAAAAAAAAAAAAAAAAAAATGTATTTCTCTATTTTTATGAACATGGCTATGCCCCGATGAAGCCATTTTGCATTTATCTCATCAAAAGGGAAATATTGAAATCCCCCGAGGCTTCCTAAGAATTTGCCTTCTGAAGTTTGCTGTGACATGGAATCCAGGTTGTGAATCCAGGTTGCACAGTGTTCTGAACACTGGGTTAAGAATGCCATGTCAAAGCCGGGCGTGGTGGCGCACGCTTGTAATCCCAGCATTCGGGAGGCTGAGTCCGGAGGATCTGGGTTCGCGGCCCGCTTCAGCTACTTAGTGAGGCACTCCGCAACCTAGTGAGACCCGGTTTCAAAATAAAGAATAAAAAATAGGGCTGGGGGTATAGCTTGGAGGTAGAATGCCCCTGAGTTCAATCCCCAGTA